>JAMKCH010055027.1:0-21671 GCA_023653785.1 Ophioderma brevispina | reverse complement strand
TGGATTATAACTAACTCTGTCCACAACAAAAGCAAAATTATTTAAATTTTAGTTATTAGTTAGCAAGAAATTTGTGGGAATTAGATAGGACAATAAACAGTAGGCGTATAGCAGGGAAAGCCCTTGGAGCACTTCAAGTGGTGTGCCCTTGAAGTGGCCCGGGGCAATTAAAGGATGATGATGCATCCTATTACACATATATCTGTATATTGATCTTCCAATCCTCAGTCCACAATGCAAGTTGAAACCATACTTGTAAAAAGGTAGCATTCGGGTCCAATCAAAAACAGCAACAACCTATATCCTTTTTCAGTAACACATCTTAAATGTTCCATGTTATAAGTCATCCCCAGATGCCTTCGAATTTCCAATTTTTTTATTTAATTCACCAACTTAGCCTCAACTCTCTCCAAGTCCACACTCTTATTACATTTCTCAATATGATACCCCCATTTAGGAACATTCCACATTAGCAAGTCTCTAGATGTGCTTCATTTCCTGAAACCACTTGCCTCACAATCGTCCAAAATCCACTTTTTCCTTCACAAAAAAACAAAACAAGCCTTCCGGCCCTGGAGAATATTCAACACATAACATATCGCAATTTATAGCTCTAAACACCACTCCCTCTGCCAAAACGGTTGACAGGAGTTCAAATTTTTCTCACCATGCAAAAAGGCAGTAACCTTACCCCCAATACGTGCCACACTTACTGTCCCTTCTGTCAGCACATTTTTGGATTTTCAAAAAAGTAGACCAATTTTAATACCTACAACAACGTCTGATAAATACAAATTTTGCCTTGATTAACTTGCTTTCGGTCTTTCACTTCAGGGTTGGTTAAACCCTGAACTTGTCGCACACATGGAAATACCAGATTGTTGATGATTTATTTTTTTCGATTTTCTGATTTAGCAATCATTGATAGTGCCTTTAAGAAGACCAAATGATTAACCTATAACAATAAATTGGGTGCTGGAAACTTTTAGAATTTTTGTGGTGCCCTTTTCCATACCATGAAAAAATTAATCGTTAAATACAAGTAAAGATGATTTAAATAATACATTATGAATCACCCTGTATCAAATTACATATTTTTATATTATTATTATTGCAGGTTTAAAAACACAAGAATCGTGAAGTGAGTGGCTTTAAATATTACGAAGTACTAAATTTCCTTTTAAAATATGTAAAATTAACTATATTAAAAACAATAGAATGATTGACTATTATTAAAACCAATATACACACGAAAGTATTCAAACTCATCTTTCCATTTACATACACAGCACATGCAACCCAATTCGCACACCTATACACACACGCGCGCGCCCACCATCGAAAAGTCCCGAACGCCCCCCCCAATTTTCCCTTAATGGGCCATCTAATTCTATAAATTAGGTATGCACGCGATAGGTTAGAGTTACGCAGTTCATAGTGGTATCAAATTGAGCCTTTACCAACATTCGAAATATGAAGTCACTATGAGTCGTAAGTGAGAAAGTAGGAAAATAGGGTTGGGAAATGATTTAGTTCGCAAACTACTGACTTGAAAACAGTTTTTGGAAATGTTCAAAGGCGATGAGTAGTAGGAAACGCCAGTGGTCATTACTTACGTAATTTTTACAGGACGTGAACCCCGATATACGTCACAAAATTTTAAATCAAGCGCTCAGATTTTGCCGTTGCGAGTCCTCGAAGGAAAATTAAAATTCGAAAATAATGAAATGTTTCGAGTTCAATTATGTAACTTACCACGCATATAAGATACTAACTTGATTTCAGTAGAAATTGGGAGAGATATGTGAATTCCGTGCCAGAAAAGTAAAGCTAAACAAGCCGAAAAGACTACCAAAATGGAGGCGAGTAGAGTCACGAAACATAAAAAAAAATAACATATTTCGCCCATGAGAATTCGCCATCTACCAAAATGCTACAGAGGTAGATCTTGATGTACATTAGTTGTTAAAAAATCTGTGAATTATGGCATGCCCATGTTAAGACGGACATTCGCATGTTGGTGTTGTCGACCTGAAAGGCGTTTGCATGAGTGACAAGGACACGCAAGCATGACGCAAGTGGGAGTGGATATGAACATCGGGCAGAAATGTGGTTACGCTAGAAGAAAAACCAAGCTTTTGTTTGTGTCTTGGAAACTTTCAGAAGGAAAAAATAGGTCCTTAAATTGTTAGTTCTAATATATTGGGAAATGGTATCGTTTTTACAGAAAGAAATGCACTCTAAAAGATTAAGATAAAAAAGTAATGATGGGACTGCATGATCGATCTGCATAGGGACCATATCGCTTAATCGGTAAACTATACCAACAGGGGCGCTTCCACCGCAAAGCATGATGGGATCGAAAAAGGGGCCAAAACACGAACCGTGAGGTGATCTATCTACGATCGCCGCTGTAGTTACGCATGGCTAAACTCCAGTGACTGGGGACAAATTAGCACCTTTTAGTTCTTGCCCAACAAACATAGCACGGCAAGCCAACAATATACGCTCCAAAGCAAAGAGAACATGTCATATTTTAATTTAAAAAACACATATTGAACCCAATGTTTTATTGCCTGTAAGGCTGCACTTTGAAGTGAGCGTGACTGACGGGACACACAAAAAACAGTACCATCACTTTTTAAAAAGCTATATGTTTCATATGAGATTTATTGCAAATTGTTTTTAAAAAGCATGATACATAAACAATTAGTTAAACATTAATGCTCAATAGATAAACAACCTGAGAATTCAAAACTGCGGCCTATATCAAAATCGTGAAATGGGTGACTGATGGGACGTGAATGACGGGACGTTTTGGAACATTTTCTACATTGTTCTTTTACAGCAATGCTTGCATTCTCAAATGTACTTTTTGGGTTTTTTTTGCCACAAAAAACTTTAAAATAATATCAAAACATAATCAGATAGGACATTAAAAATCATTTGAGACATCTCATGTGAAGGGTCGGGAGAGTCAAACTCAAATATTGCACTACACTCCAGTACCGATTTAAAACTGATCAAATTCAAGATTTTAACCATGATTTGACTGTCAGGTGGAAATTTAATTGTCAAAATGAGCATTAAATAACTTTTGTTGGCCAGAACTTTGTGCAGAATCTGAATATGAAGTAAAAAGCTAAGAATTTCTACTTGAAAATTTTCCACATTGAATGTACATGAAAAAGTGCAAAAATCCAAAAATTAAGGGCTGGAGTACAACCGATTGTCATTTTTGTTAAATTTTTAATCATATGGATATGCAAAGTTATCATCCTCTCAAAGAATGTTAATTCTTTGTTCAAACAGGGGAAATAACTTCTTTTAATCATTCAGGCCAAAAGATGGGGGATGATATTGCACGGTGACTGACGGGGACAGAGGGCCAAAAACGTGAATGACGGGACACATTTGAGATGGAATATTTCTTAACTAAAAAACGGGAACAATTTTTATGGTTTTAATATGAGACCGTTGGATAGAAGAATAGATTAAATCCGGAATGAGAAATATCCTGAATATAAAAAATGATGTGACTGGAGTTTATTAATTAAAATTTAACGACACTCAACACCCAATTGTGTTATATGGTGTCATTACGTTTTATCTTTATATTACGTTTAAAAACATCAAAAACTTTAACACATACATCACAATAAATTCCAATCACACACTTTTTTTAAAAAAGTTAAAAATATTTATACAAATCGGCCACCTTCAGGAAATTTATAACCTGAAGAGGCCCCTCCTAATATCTTGAAATAATGTTTTCAAATCTGGGGACACTATAATATTTTCTACGACTAATAAGCGAATAATCACCGCACTCAAGTAAGTACAGTTTCACAGAAAGAGCACAATCACAAGGAAACACACGAGGGACTGGCTCACCTCTAAGCAAATGCCTATGGGTCATATAAGTATGACCAATTTTAAATCGTTGCTAATACAATCTGTCCCTTCGTCCTAATCCCAAACCTGAACTACAAACAGCTCCAACAGTTGGTTGCAAAGCAGGCATTTGATTATTAGGAAATGAATCCCACAGCCTTTGCCACCTATTATGGTATAGCTATAACGAAAGCCTTTAAAATTCTGTAAAGGATCTCAATGTTGTTCATCTATTTAAGAGCTTCTTCGCCAATACATCAACCTTTTCCTTGCCTTGATACCATGGACTCGAGATACAGCTAAAAAAACGGATTTATTCAATTGGAGACAAAGTGAAGAATACTTCCAACAACTCAGCAAGATAGGGATGACGACATTATCTGCCTTCAAAGCCATAAGATAGTAGTGGAATAAGTAAATATAATGAAATGACTATCATTTGAATTTTCAGCTAATTCTAAGGCCAACTGAAGTGCCTCCAATTCAGCAGTGAAAAATAGAAGCATTATATGGTAACATAATCGACGATGCGATCACGCCGACTCTTAAAACAGCGCAGTTTTTTTGCCAGCACGTTTCCAAAACCTTAGACCCATCTGTTAAATAGTCGATGTTGATGATATTTATGCTTAAGATCATCAAATTTAGCTGAAAAACCCCCAAGATCATCAGTTAGTAGACCATTCTTATATTGACATAAGTTAGGTCAATATCAAGTGACAACCTTTGTCCAAGAAGGACTAATAGGAAAATCACATGAAGCAATGTTATCAGCATTAGGACATTACCTGTAAAAAGCCCTCTTTTATACGGATTCCCAAAGATGGAATAGCATTAGGTTTACTAGCATAGAAGTTGGTAAATTTAGGCGAAAAGGTGCTCTTATGTGTTGGGATATCAGCATTACGTTTAAGTTTTAGAGCATATTGAAGAAGCTAATTGTTCCCATCTTAGATGCAATGGAAGTTCATTAGCTTCGACATTATAGCTTTGCATAAGAGAGGTACGAAAAGCACCCAAGCACTATCCGAAGACCTTGATCTGAATTGGTCAAGCTTTTTAAAATATGACTTACGAGCAGAACTATAAACAATGCAACATAATACCATTTTGATCTCACAAGTGATCTATAAAGGCGAGCAAAACTGAGCGATCTGCACCCCAGTCCATCTTAGAAACTTTAAAAGATTAGACCTTTTTGCATTCTCTTCAGCAAATAGGCAATCTGAGCTTTTTGAAGTTCAATTACTGTCAAATATTAAGCCCAAGAATTTAGTCCGTGAAACGACTGGAATAGGAGAACCATTCAAGTTTAATTCTGGGTCACAAGGTGAAGGCGTTTTTTGTTGCAAAAATGCATACAAACAGTTTAGTTTTAGAGAAACGGGAACCATTTTCATCAGCCCACGGAATACTTATTCAGGAATTTTGCATTTGTATTTCTATACGAAAACAGCATATTTGATGAGAATAGGAATAGCCACAGTCCCTAAGAACAATTATTGTGCACTTTTTCCTAAAAGCAGTGAAACTTGGTATGCCTATACTTATTGAGCCCCTGAACAATTTCATATAGAAGTGCCAAAATGTAGCGCCCCCTATTGGCCTACGGCCCTACTATTGTTTTACCCACTTGTTAAATATTCCTTTCAAGAGCTTATAGACCATACTACATAACCTTTTTTGACCAATAAGGTCCAATAAGGTTTAAAATAATGCACATATATATAACTATTCATTTACGTCAAATATCAATATTGGCTGCATCTTAGATTTACAAAATGGCGCCAATGAAATGCCACATTAAAGCCTAACTTGAGTAGAATATTAAAATGCTAATTTGAGGACAACCCCACATTAGTAATGCTGTGGAGTTCAGAAAGCACACTATGATATTGCAGCAGAAACAGATAGACAGTAATCATGAATTCCAAGATGGCGGTTGATTTCAAAATGGCCGCCACTGAAATATATTGGAATTGAAGCCAAATAAGCCTTACATTTGAAGGGTTAAATGATCATTTGTCAGCTATTGTTTGAATGAATAAGGTCCAGTAAGTGATGTAATATATTATCGGCCATTGATTAGGTTCAATTTGATATCAAATACCTACCACCTAGATTCAAAATTGCGGCACTAAATATCACTAATGATCAAAATAAGAATACTCCGCTTATGAATGATGAAAAAACACTAAGGACGGTCCCACATTGACAATGATAAAGAGTTTAGAAAGACACTGCTGGACATTGAGTTAGCCAAATTAGCAGCAATCTTGAATATCAAGAGGCGGACTGAAAATGGCTGCCATTGAACATTTTTGCATTAGATTCTAACTCTGAACCACATTTGACGAAACCTATTTCTAAATGTAAGAATTCAAAATGAACCGCCTTTGGAGGAAGCCTTAGTTAGTATGCTATTCCAAGCAGCTACTAAGTATCTCAGTATCCTGGTCAGTTATTTGGCAATGTGTGATTGTGCATAAGTAGAGTGCATTAAAGTCGATATTCTGGATTTGCTCCATGCTTGAAGCAACACTTCGAACCGCTCACTTAAAGCTTTTCCACCTCAGAGGTTGTGTCCATTGCGTAGTTGATTACACCTAGCTTCCAGTCCCCATTAATAGGACCAAGTAGGGCTAGGATGTATAAAAAATGACCGCACATTGAGCACAAGTACCCAAAAGAGAGATCCAGACTTTCAATAAGGATCCAATGGAAAGCCTGCAGTATGAGGGATAGTTGTACAGATGGCTCATGGACGTTGCTCACAAAACATGCCCTCATTTTCTGACCATTTGGTACAGTGTATCAATGGCAACATTTTCCCCATGGTGATTGTGGTATATAAATGGGTTCCTTTGGCCAAAGTTTTACAAAATTCTCAAATAGCATAATTTTACTCAGACTCAGGTGGAACCAACATTTTTTTTTAATTTCAAATTTTGATAAATTTGGTTAACGTTGGGCCTAGGGCATACAGGTAGAAAAGTGGGTATATAGCCATGATTCTGACTTCATTTTCTAGAGGTAACATTTATACCAAAACCAAACTTGGGGCGCAATACCAACAACACCAAATCAGAATCATTGACTTATATGCCTAAAACAAATGTTAGTTATGAAGCCTGTACTAAAAAGACAAGCCTAAGGTCAAAAGTCTATTGTGCAACACGTTAGCTGAAACTTAAGCGATTTTTTTAAACCAAAGCCTGTTGGAATTTCGAAAACGATATGCATTGCTTTTCTGTGATATTGGCTACAATCTTTTAACAAAAGTGTTGGCACACTTTTTTACCGTACGGAACAAAGATGAAACCTGACCTTGTGTTACAGCGGCGCCTAAACAATACTCAACATTGATGGTAGGGAAGGGGCGGTTTTCGGGATTGGCAAAGGCTTCAAGCTTGACACAAAAACAATTCCAGTATTTTTTTATTTCCTATTTTTCGATTATAGTTCTTCTCTCATATACGCTGTTCACGTCCCCCACCTCCTCATCAGTGCAAATAAAAATGGGGGTGACCAATGGACACCTCGTCCCCACTTTACTACATAAAAATTGAGATTTTGGTATATCAGAAGAAAGTTCTATTCTCATTATCACAGTGAAATTTAAAGCCCAGTAATGTTTCACTTATATATGAACAAAAACATCCCCAAATGTGTCGACCACTTAATTATCACAGTCTCCTATGGCCCGTTTAGTAAATTATCAAGTCTTGAGGAGTCCAAGTGTGTGAAAATAAGGATCAAACTGTTAATGATAAAATAGGACGATTTACGCCCAATATTCATGGTCTAGCTATGAGTTTTAAAAATTGGGTCGAGTGCTCTCCACCCAATATTTTGCAAACTCATTTGGTAGCGCGACACATTAATTGGGGCTTGAATAATCGCTCCATCTTATATACATTTATGATTTTGCTATCCAAATGGCTTGACCGATTTGACCCAAAATTTGAAATTGTGTTTAAGAAAAATCGGACCATGAACTGATCATTCAACCGCCTTTTTAATTCTCTTACTTCCCAAACTTTGTAGAAGATGTACTCATGAACTTAAAAGTGCATTGCTTGGCAGATTACATTCTATCAGTGTCAATATTAAAATCTAACATAAACAACTTTGTGTTATTCACAAAGTACTACTAGCAAAGACAGTGATGTAAGGACAGGCCAAATCTGTGTGCAAATTGTTCATTGTCCATTATGTTGCAGTTGCCTAAGATACACTCAAACCCAGAAGAATTTCTCATCAGACCAAAGTTTAACGATCATATAAAAAAAGTGTATCTTGTCTTGGTAGTCAAATAAAGAATGTAACTTGCCATAATCATACACCATGGATAATGTCTTCTAATCCGATGGATTTGTTAGCTCTCAATGAATAATAATAATAAGATAGAAACAATCAAATAATATTCAGTGCTGAATTTCCCAACACAACGATCGTTTACAAGTACCAAGATGTGGTGTTCTTTATACTTTCCATTTCGAAACAGGCCGGTAGCATTTCAATATGAAATCGATTATGTGACGTAAGGCCACTAACATGGATATCAGTGGGGCCAGTTGGAAATTATAAGATGGCAGGCAAACAGTTGACTGTGTATCTAAAAAAATTCCTGTAATTAAGCGTGCTAAAATCTAGTCAGGACTTTGTTTGACAAAGGCGGGAATTTGATCACAAAACCCTTCAAGAGGTACATTACATAATTGGGTTAAGAAATTCGCGAAATACGAGTTAAGTAGCGGCCATTTGAAATAAGATGCCATCTTGAAATTCGAGATTTCTGCTACCTGTTACAACTGCAATGCCATAAATGCTTTTCTATGAAAATCATCAGCAATACCACCCAATGTGATTGTCCTTAAAATAGTGTTTTTTTATCAATTATTAAACTGCAAATTAGGATGAAGTATAGATTTCAGTGGCGACACATTTTGAAATCTAAGATGGTGCAGCCGTGTTTGATTTTAACCTAAAATCAATAGCTATATACATATGCATCATTTGAAATCTTAAATACCTTATTTTGTCAACAAAATACTGGAAATTATGGCATTAGATCTTGAAAGTATATTTCATAACTTGGGTTAAAACTATAGAGGGCGCTGTAGGCCAATAGGGGGCGCTCGATTTTTGGACTCGATCAGAAATTGTTCGGGGCCTCAATATGGCTTAAGCCATTACCAAGTTTCATGCTTTAGGAAAAATGCACAATATGCTATTTTTTGTGCTTAGGGACTGGGCTAGAATAGAGAAATATCTGACAAAAAAGCAATGACCTTCTCCATTCCTGCATTGCCACTTTGGCAATACGCTTAATTTTCAAAAGAAACTAGCGTAAGAGGAATACTCCCTGTGGAACAACCATCTATGATTATGCATTTCTGATAAAGGACGTTCCCAAACGAACCCTAAAAAACCCGATCTGTCAAAAAAAATTCTTAATAAACCCAAAGGCATTTTACCTCTTAGTCCAAAATAGGCAAATCCTTTCAAAAACCATATTTCCCATAGTAGGATCATAGGCCTTCTCTAGAGCAAAGAATTACCGACCAACATGAGTCCTCTAACCAAACCATCACGAATAAAAGATTTCAGATGAACAAGTTGGTCATAGTATTACGGCCCTGCCGGAAACCCCTTTGACACTTAGATATCAGTCCATTTACTTGCCAAGACCAAACAAGACGTGCATTAATCATCTTTTCCATGGTCTTAAATAAACAAATGTAAGGGAGATGGACGATATTTGTTGCCTTGGTCGGCATCTTTCCTGGCTCGGAAAACAGGAATAATGTAGCTCACGCCCTTACATTTGGGAACAACCCAGACTCACATATATTATGAAAATATCAACGCAAACAAGAAGGGATTCTGGGAAGTGCTTAAGAAAATTGATTATGGATTTCATCTGGTCCAGTAGCCGTATCATGACATTTACTAAGAGAGTCATTAGCTCTAACCTGCTAAATGAACCTTTACTCCTCTGCATCATTGGATGAAAAATGTAATTTTCTGTTTTCCGCAGTATTTTAAATCTTTGAAATGAGCTGAGTATAAATGGTTGCTTGAAGAATTGTGTTCAAATTTCAATCCGCCAATAAATTGGCAATAGCCTGAGCTTCTGTACTTTAATACCATAGATTTATATAGATGAAAGTGGGATATTCAATGTTTCCACTTATTTTCCAACATATCCCAAGCTTTTTTAACAGGCAGTTGACTAGAATTTAACTTGGAGACTATTGCTCAAGACTCCCGTTACTTTTTTTAATAATGAGACGAGCCTTAGCACGGGCTCTTTGATATTTTCTTAAGTTGTTCTTTGTTGGTCGATTTTTAAAAAACATGTAATGCACTTTGCGGACAATCAATAGCGACTGTACATTCAGCCATTAAACCATGGCTTGTGTTTTACTATAAGCTTTGAAGACGACTTGGGAATTGATTTATTGGCTAATCAATCAAAATGTCAGTGAATGAAGAAAGAGGATCTTCAATGTAAACAAAAAAGCGTGCCTATAATTTAAGCTAAACAGCTATCATAACTCTGGCCCGTTGGCTTATGAAGTGCCATTTATGAACTCGCTCTTCAGGCATTGGCTTATTAATATCTATTAAGATGGAAAATGATCACTACCACACTGATCATCATGAAATCCCCACAAAAGGTCATAAAAATAGTAGGGGAACAAATTGATAAATCACTAAGCTGATGGAGTTACCAGTCGCAGAATGGATGATGTACTAGACCATCATTCAAAATACAAATCGGATTTCTCAAAAGAAGATTTACAATGACACCCAAAACCGAGTGGTATCCTTGCAACCCCAAAGTTAATATGGGCTTGAAGTCACTACCCACAACGGAAGGGAGAAGGAAGTTGACCAATCAAATCATCCATTCATCTAAAACCTAATTTATATTTAGGATGAATGTAAACAGAACAAACAGTTATTGTGCGGTGAAGGTAACTTTAACAGCAACTGTTTCCAAATTGTTAAGTTGTATGACAGAATGAGGGGCTCCACCGTAATACAGAATAGATGGACCCTCAATAGCTCTAATATCCACTGGGGATACAGCTGATTTGTTATAAGAATCGTACACCTTAAAACAAACTTTATAGAATCACTGTCTTTAAGACGAGTTTCTTGAAGACAAAGAATAGATGGGTTATGGTCAGTTATAAGCCATTTAACTTCTTCAATTGGCTCTAAGCCCTCTGCAATTCCATTGCAGAATTGCACATTGTGTTAGCAGTGTAACTTTGAAAACAGAATTAGAGACCTCCTTCCTACCATCACTTAAGTGTTCAGGGGTTCAGGGACAAAAAAGTCAATGCCCTCATGTATCACCTGACAAAAGGGCATCAAACTTGTTATAAACCTGAATAGGATCCGTTGATACTTTGAAATTCTTAAATGATTGAGAATTTTGTATTACCTAATTCTTTGAGCGAATCAGAATTAGTGGTTTAATGGATGGGATTACATAGTTTCGTGGCTTGAGAGATCTAGGTTGACCTTTATCAGTTCCTCCAGTTTTTATTTTGGTAGTCTCTTTCTTTTATTACAGATATAATTCGGAGTGTAGTAGATGCCTGAACAGTCTGAATCACTTCAGATTGAACTTTGAGTGTTTTTAACCCCCCCCCCCCCCTTCTTTTTCTCCCCCCCCAACCCCCCCCCCCCCCCCCCCCCCTCCCCCCCCCCCCCCCCCCCCCCCCCCCCCCCCCCCCCCCCCCCCCCCCCCCCCCCCCCCCCCCCCCCCCCCCCCCCCCCCCCCCCCCCCCCCCCCCCCCCCCCCCCCCCCCCCCCCCTGGATCTCTAGGAAAGGACTATGAGATCTACTAGGCCAAAGTCATCTTAGTTCAATATTATTATCACCTGTTTTTTCTTACAATTTCTAAATACTGTGAGGATGGGCAAAATAATTAGGCCAAACAAGATCCGTTTGGGAAAATGTCTTAGAAGAGAAATTGATTTTTGCCCACTGTTCACAACATCAGGCATAATCGTTTGATCCGGTAACATGAGAACGAAGAGTATCTCTGGCCTTTTTTATAGTCATGGTACCTGTCACTGATTTTTTGGATTTCTTTCTTTACCCTTTCAGGACAGGATCTGAATTTGCCGATGATTACCACTGCAATCAACACATTTAGCAGGTTCCCCTCAATTTGGATCATGTGGCCCTCTTTGCCCCACTTTTCACAAACTTCTACCTTCTACAATACGTCTTAAAGTGGCTAAAACGTTGACATTTAAAACATCGGTGTAGGGCGAGGGATGTAATCCTCTACTTGCACCTGAAGGTAACCCAATTTTACTGACTTGGGTAAAGTTAGCGCATGAAGGTAAGTATAAACGTACCCGTACTGATTTTTTTACCATCTCTTGTAATCATTATTCTGTGAATATGGGTGACATTTTGAGATGCAACACACCAAAATTTAATCATCAGACACTTTTTAATATCATGACTTTAATTACACCCTTCTTAGAGTTAGGAGTTCTATGAGGAGTAACTCTAACTGGAAAATTGGGCAAGCATGGTAGTCACTTTGAGGTATCGACGAATCTTCCGGTCACCTCCACCAAAATCTCCCCAGACCTGAGTTTCTAATTTTTCCACATTGCCACCAATGCCTTCAATACCCTTGCTACAGCAAAAGGGGGAAGATTTATAGGGGGTGATCATCAATGCCTTACCATCACTAACAAAGTGAGGCCAATAATCATCAACTACAGCCGATGCCCGGATCACAATCTCTGTTACGTTTAACAGGATTTTTTGTTAAGGTTAGTTGTTGAGAATTCATAATGAAACGTATTGAGATTCATCTCCAGAGCTCCCAACCCACCACGGAGCCAAACAGGGGCACAATACATGTAAGTGGCAAATCATCATCACTTATGCCAAGGATACCCCAGAGATTTACTCAAGGAAACTAAAAAAAAGAAAAAAAGGCGCCTCATCAATTGACCTGTTAAGCAGCCTCCTGCTAAAGGCCCAGGAGCAATTACGTAAACAGGGTTACTATAACGTAACCAATATGTCTCCAATAAACAAATCATTAGCTAATGGTCTTTAGAGTGCAGACGCACCCAGCGGTTGGTGATCCAGGACAAACAACCTCTGTCTAGGAGAATTTGAGGCCGAAGCGTGTTGGTGATTCCACTGCACCGACAGCACATGCTGCACCTAAACTGCCAGGAGCCTTCCCTCCTCGACAAGGTCGCAACTCACGGCAAACAAGTGTGTCCCTTTTAGTCGACTTTTACGACATGCAGGGAACCACAGTCGGGCCAATTCTTAACCCCGAACCGCAGTGAATTGTAAACAATAAATACAAAAACAATCCCATACCAAAATTTCTGTTAGGGGATCAAACTTTAAACCCCCATGAGTGATAAAAACCTGGTTATGCTTAAGCTATATAACACACGAAATTAAATGGTACAGGATGATCATAATCTAACAATTAAAAAAACAAAACAAAAAAACAAAACAATTTATCAATACAACAAATAAAAAACAATCTCAGATGATCTAAACGGTTTCAATGCATATACCAAGTTCAATCAATATCTGTTGGAGCAAGCAGTCAGGGTTCTTCATTGGACGAGATGTCACATTTAGCGCCTCTAGACAGCAGGGGAAACACGCGGATCAATTCTTACCCCGAACCCGAAGGGGGCCCTTTAGTCGCTATTACGAATGCCGGGAAACACAGCGGGCCAATTCTTACCCCGCACCGCAGGGGGCAATTATAAAAAATAAACCAAACTTTTATGTTTCTGGTGACTGACGGGCCATTCAAAACACATACTGAAACTTCAAATATCCATTAATGATATTATAACTGGGTTTAAATTTTATCTTGGATTGTTGCAGAGGTACCAAGCTGCGACTTAACAACCACAAATAAATATCTTTGTGATTGTGCACTATAACGCATGGGATCAAGATTTTACTTGCAAAGTGGGCTACTCACACTGGTTCCATTTCCCTCAACTTAAAATGCGTCATAAAAATAAATCAAATTAAAGACACAAAAAGTGGAAAGCGGGTTCTGAGTGCTTAGTTAGTCTCTTTACAGGAAGCAATATGAAGCACCAAGTAAAACTTTTAAATTTCATGCAGATGCAACATTTCATGGAGTTGCCGCATATAAACCAAGCATGTATAGGAGTCGGCGCGGACAATCCTTCGGCAGCCTGGCTTGGCCTTCCAAATCCTACAAAATTCTACAAAATTTGATAACGAGAATAGAGGGACAGTTGATAACATTCAAACAATTTGATATTAATAATGAGCCCCAATATTAGGGAAATATTACTCTCGATATAGCTATTACTTGTTTCCGGGAGCATTCCTACGCGATAGCATGATGCGCATCTGTTATTTGAGTTGGCTTGGCCTCCCTCTATCAGGCTATCGGGTACATATTGGCACAAAATTTGCGAAAATGAGGCCATATCTAAAGAACCCTTTTCAGAGAGGGAAAAAGAAAGAACTGCGTCTGCTTCTCTCCTGTGGCCGCCCACGTTCTTTCGTTCTCTGTTGTTTCCACACCTACAGGTTTTATCCACTTCCCCGTGCATCTTTTCTTCTCTTGGAAAACAGTATAATCACAACACAAACAAGCTACGACAATAAAAGAAATATTACCATTCCAAAATTTCAATATCAGCTATAAGTTTATAAGCCCCAATAACCCAGGAAAACGAGTCCTTTCGGTGGTGCATCCTTTCTCTTTTAGGGATTTTATTTTCAAAGCCCTGATACTCGCCTAGTTTTCTATAATTTGGATATCTGCAAGTTGTTTAAAAAATATTTGAACAATATGGTCGAGCATATACCATTTTTCAATTAAAACTATAGCTTATGACGGTGCAATGACCTGGTTAGTAAACAAACACTAATGTTTCTTTAATTGTTCGCTGGACAGTGACTTCTAAGTTATTTCAGTTATTGCTAAATTTAATTTTAGATAGGCACGTTTTACACGTACAAATCGCTTTAAAGTCACATAATGTTATCGAATATTTACTTTTAGTACTTTTAGTTACATAAGCAGGGGGCATATAAAAGGAAAAAGACCCACAATAATCCCAGCAGATACCAGCCTATAGGCTAGGCTTATGTTTCGCAAAATACACCAAGATGAAGCTTCGTTAAAAAGTTGTAACACTAACAAAATAAACCATATATCTCTTCAGGATACTCCATTCATTATTACAACCAAGAACAGCCAAAGATCGCCACCTAACATGATAAAAGTCCTAAAAGTAGTTAAAAGAGTATGGATTTTATAGCCGTCGCCGAGCAAATATTATGTAATGTAGAGTGATGTAAAACCACCTTCAAAAACACGCCAAGATTAAGCGTCATTAAAAGTTGCTAATAATAAAAAAAATACCATATATTCCTTGGAGGGACTAGTCGCGACTGTTGGCGAATTACTGTTGTGAAATTATTTACCGGACAGACTTATGCGGGCGCTATTTTGCCAAAGTTTTTCCCGGCTTCCTTCGCTTGCGGTTTTTCACTAATTAACGCCTCCAAGAAAGTGAATATCTTGGATGTGCGAATTGCATTTGGTTGGTACCATTTTGTGAACCCCACGTTTTCTGCACCCCAGTTTTGTCAGAATTCAAGCGCCTTGACGAATGAAGTGCAAGTGAGCTCTACTCTTATTCCGTAAAGGCTGCCTGAATTCTGAGCACAACGGGTGCAGAAAAGTGGGTGCAGTATCCCGATTTGTTGGAAGTATGGAGAAGTGACTTTGAAATATTAATTATGCACGATAAAGTGGGAGAATTGAACTGCTCAACCGTCCGGGAATAGACTTTGCGGTATTATCGCCAGGACTAGTCCGGCGAAATAGCGTACTTTGCGGCCTGTATTATTCGCCAGGACTAGTCCGGCGAATAGTGTTTGCCATTCCTCAGTGTATAGAGATCATTATAACAATCAAAAACAGCGAAATGATCGCCACTTAGGGTGGAAAAAAAGGTCCTAAGGAGTTGAAAGAGTAAGATTTTTAAGAATTCGACAAGCAAATTACGTAGTTTGTCTATGTAAAAAAAAAAAACAAACGGGGGCTGGGAAAGTGACGCGGACCGCGTGCGGCACTCTGAACCCCTTTTCGGCCCATGACGCATTGCGGTTCCGATTAGCAAACATTATTGAAATCCCCAAGCTTTTTAGTGAAACAAATCAGTTAAGCCAATACGGAATAAAGCCCGTAAACAACATTCAACTCTATACATATGCATATTGATTATTTCGTGAGGAAATAACCGGTAATGGTAGCTACAGTCTGGTGGCGTAAACTTGCAGTGAAGGGAAAGGGCCCACGCAAAATTTTTTTTTTCGATTTCCTTATTTAAGCAAATCATTGATATGCCTTAAGAATAGACCAAATTAATTACATATAACAATAATTGGGTGCTGGATACTTTTTAGAATTTTTTGTGGTGCCCTTTTCCAGACCATGAAAAATTAATCATTACAATACAAGTAAAGATGAGTTAAATAATACATTCTGAATCAACCTGGATCAATTACATATTTTATTTTGTTTTTATTATCAATTATTATCTTGTCTCCAGGTTTAAAAAAAAACACAAGAAATCGTTGAAATGTGAGTGGCTTTTAATAGAAAGAAGTCCATAAATTTCTTTTAAATATGTAAAAATTAACTAATTATTAAAAACAATAGAATACGTACTCGTAAACCAAAATTACCGTAAAGTCTTCAACTCACTTTCATTTACATACACAGACACATCCAAACCCAATTCGCAACACACGTATACACACCCCGCGCGCCCACCATCGCAAAGTCCCGAACGCCCCCCCCCAATTTTCCTTACTGGGCTTCTAATCCTAAACTTATGTATCACGCGATAGGTGTTTAGAGAGTTACAAAAGAAAAAGCATTTCTATTGGTATCAAATTGAGCCCTTCTACCAACATTCGCAATATGAAGTTCACTATGACGTCGTAAGTTGAAGAAAGTACGAAAAGTAGGGTGGGAAATTGATAGTTCGCAATACTGCCTTGAAAACAAACTGTTTTTGGGAACGTCAAGGCAGTAGGAACGCCATTAGGCTTACTCTCCGGTAATTTTTTTACAGGACGGTGAACCCCTATATGACGTCACAAAATTTTAAAAAAGCTAAGCGCTCAGAGTTGCGAGTGCGAGTCCTCGAAGAAAATTTATATTCGAAATGATAATGAAATTTTCGGTTCAATTTATGTAACTTACCACTCATATAAGATACCTAAACTTTTATTTCCAGTATAAATTGGTAGAGATATGTGAATTCCGTGCCAGAAAATTACAAGCTAAACACGCCGAAAATACGTACCAAACTGGGCGAAAGTCAGAGTCAAGAACAACAAAAAATAACATATTTAAGCCCATGCGCATTCGCCATCTACTACAAATGCACAGAGTTAGATCTTGATGTAACATTAGTTTGGTCTGAAAAATCGTGAATATGGCCTTTTAAGACGGCCATTCGCATGTTGGTTTTTTCGACCTGAAAGGTGTTTGGCATGCGTGACATTGACACGCAAGCATGACGCAAGTGGAACCTCGTGTAGAAATGTTGTTTACGCTAGAAGAAAACCCGAGCTTTTATTTGTGTCGGAACTTTCAGAAGGAAAATATGGTGCTTAAATTGTTATTAATAATTATATGAAATGGTATCGTTTTAACAAGAAAGAAATGCACTCTAAAAGAATAAGATAAAAAAGTATGATGACTGAATGCACGGCATAGACCATATCGCTACTCGGTAATTATCAACAGAGGGCGCTCCACCACCGCAAAGCATGAAGGGATCGAAAAAGGGGCAAACACGAACACCCGGAAGTGTCTATCTACGATCGCCGCTGTGTTACGGCATGGCCACTCCACTTGCTGACGGACAAAATTTTTAAGCACCTTTTTCGTTTTGCCAAAAAAATCTGCACGGCACAGCCAAAATATACACTCCAAAGCATAAGGAACATTACATATTTTAAATTTAAAAAACCATATTGAAACCAAATGTTTATGGCTGTAGCTTGACCACTTTGATAGTGAGAGTGACTGAAGGGACAAAAAGTACCATCACTTTTAAAAGCTATCGTTTTCATATGAGATGAGTATGCAAATTGTTGTTAAAATAAAGCATTGATACATAAACAATTAGTAAACCAGTATGATCATAGGATAAAACCTTTGAGGAATTCAAACCTGGGACTTGAAAATTGTGACTGATGGGACGTGATGACGGGACGTTTTTGGAACATTTTCTACATGGTTCTTACCGCACGCATGCTCAAATGTACTTTTTGGGGTGTTTTTTGCCACACAAACTAAAATAATATCAAAAACATAAGTCAGATATGCACATCCAAACATCATTTGAGACTCTCATGGTGAAGGAGTCCAACTCAACTATGCACTACACTCAGTACCGATTAAACCTGATCAAATTCAAGGATCTTGAACAATGATTGACTGCCTGGTGGCCCCCATTTAAATGTCAAAATGAGCATTAAATAACTTTTTGTGGCCAGAATTTGTGCAGAATCTGAAGTTTAAAAGCTAAGGAATGTCAACTTGAAAATTTTCCCCATTTAATGTACAGAAAAAGTGCCAAATCAAAAATGGCTGGAGACCAACCATATTTGTCATTTTTGTAAATTTGTCAGCATATGGAATATGCACAAAGGTATTATCCTCTCAAAGACTGTAATTTCTTGTTCAAACAGGGGAAATAACTCTTTTTTAATAAATTCAGGCCAAAGAGGGAGATGATATTGCACGGGGACGGACGGGAACAGAGGGCCAAAACGTGAATGACGGGACACATTTTGAGATGGATATTTTCTTAACTAAAAACCAGGGAACAATTTGATGTGGTTTTTAATAGACCAGTGGATAGAAGAAAGCGCTTTGATTTCATCTCTGCTAAGCGCTATATAAATATCTGTTATTATTATAAACTCCGAAATGAGAAAGATACCTGTTAATATAAAAAATAACCAACTTTTTAATTTTCTGCGTGACTGACGGGACATTTCAAAACCCATACCTGAAACTTCAAATATCCATTAATGATATTATAACTGGGTTTTAAATTTATCGGGATTGTTGCAGAGGCGCTGGTCCCGGTACTGACCAAGTTGCATATTAAACCACAAATAATATCTTGGTGATTGTGCACTTATACAACACATGGGATCAAGATTTTACTGCACATTGGGCGACTCCCTGTTCAAGTTCCCTCAAACTGAAAATTGTCATAAAAATAAATCAAATTAAGAACACAAAAAGTGAAAGCGGTTTCTGACTGCTTAGTTAGTTAGCTGACAGGAAGCAATTAATATGGACAGCACACAGTAAAACTTTTAAATTTCTGCAGAGTGTCCTAACATTCTTCATGGAGTTAGCCGCATATAAACCACGCATGTATAGGAGTGGGCAATCCTCGCGCCAGGCCTGGCTTAGGCTTCCAAATTCCTACAAAAATTCTACAAATTTGATCACTGAGAATAGATTGTACAGGATAAATTCAATACAATTTGCTATTCACGAATGAGCCCCCACTATTGGGAAATCATACTCTCGATATAGCTATTTCTGACTTGTTTCTGGGAGAATTCCTACGCGATAGCATGATTGAGAATCTTTTTTATTTTGGGTTGCTTGGCCTCCCTCTATCAGGTATGGGGACATATCGGCACAATAATTTGCGCGAAAAATGCGGCCCTATCTAAAACCCTTTTCAGAATTACCCAGAACAAGGAAAACAGTATAATCACAAACACACCAACAGGCTACGACAATAAAAGAAACTATTACCATTCCCAATTTACAATATCAGCTACCGTTATAGCCCCCATACACAGGAAAACCGAGTCCTTTATGTTGCAATCCTTTCTCTTTTAAGGGATTTTATTTCAAATAATGATATCTCGGTTAGTTTCCTATAATTTGGATATCGGCAAGTGTTTTTTTAAAAATTATGAACAATATTGTCGAGGCCTATATACCATTTTAATTACACTTATAGCTTATCGACGGGGATGACCTTGGTTCCGTAACACTAACACTATGTTTCTTTTCAATTTTTCGCCTCCCTGCAGTGATTCTACGTTATGCAGTTATTTCTAAAATTAGTAACTAGGCCTACGAATTTTTAACACGTTAACAAATCGCTCTTAAAGTCAATAATGTTATCCAATATTACTTTAGTATTTTATTACATAAACGGGCATATAAATGACTCTAAAGACCCCCAATAACCCAGAAGCTACCAGCCTATAGGCTTATGTTTCGCAAAATACACCAAGATGAAGCTTCGTTAAAACAGTTGTTAACTAACAAATAACCTATAGTCTTCAGGATATCTCCGATTCAGTATAAAACCCAAGAACAAGCAAAAAGATCGCCACCTAACATGATAAAAAGTCTTTAAAAGTAGTTTAAAAGATATGGATTTTTTTTAAGCCTTCGCCGAGCACAAGCAATGATGGAAATGTGTCAATGTAGATTGATGTAAAACACTTCAAAAACACGCCAAGATTGAAGCGTCTTTAAAAGTGCTAATAATAAAAAAAAATACCCATATAGTCTGGAAGTGACTATTTGCCGGACTTGTCTGGCGAAATTACTGTTGTGTAATCTATTTACCGGACAAACTTATGCGGGCGCTCTTTTGCAAAGTTTTTACGGCTTTCCTTCGCTTGCGGTTGTTTTTTTCACTAACGCCTCCAAGATAGTGAATATCTTGGCTGTGCGATTGTTTGGGTTGGTACATTTTGTGACCCCACTTTTTCTGAACCCAGTTTTGCTCAGAATTCAGCAGCCTTGACGAAATGAAGTGCACGTGATGCTCTACTTTATTCCGAAAAGGCTGATGAATTCTGAGCAAAAAACTGGGTGCAGAAAAAGTTGGGTTGCAGTATCCCGTCCGGCGATTGGTTGTAAGTTGGAGAATTGACTTAAATATATTATGCAGATAGAGTGGGAGAATTGTTGAAATGATCAACAGTCCCGGGAGGGATAGACGTTGCGGTATTATTCGCCAGACTAGTCCGGCCGATAGCGTACTTTGCGGTTGTATTATTCGCCAGGACTAGTCCGCGAATAGCGTTGCCCTATTCCTTTCAGGATATCTCCGATCATTATAACAATCAAAACAACAGCGAAAATGTCGACACTTAGTGTGATAAAACGGTCCTATGAAAAGTCGTTTGCAAGGTAAGATTTTTAAGCATTCGCCAAGCAATTACGTAGTTTGTCTATGTAAACCAAACGGGCTGGGGGAAAGTACCAGCGAACCGCGTGGCGGCACTCTTGCCCCTTTCGGCCCCTGACGCATTGCGGGGTTCCAATTAGCGGATAAACTATTGAGAATCCCCAAGCTTTCTAGTTGAAACAAATCAATTAAGCCAAATCCGGAATCAAGTCCATGAACCCCCATTCAACTCTGTGCGATTGATTATTTCGTGAGCGAAATAAACCGGTAATGGCTGATCAGTCTGCCCGGTGGCGGTAAACTTGAAGTTGAAGGGGAAAGGGGGACCCCACGCAAAATTCGCTAACTCCTTAAGACCCCACCCCAATGAGAATAAGGAAAAAGAATAAATTGATAGTAATAAACAGTATAACATCAATATTAATCTTTTCCTGGAGCTGGCCAGCGTACAGAGGTGATAAAAAAATATGCCCTGGCAGAGACTCGAA
>JAMKCH010055025.1:0-11154 GCA_023653785.1 Ophioderma brevispina | reverse complement strand
GTTCAATGATGGAACAGTGCATCATTAATCAACCTGATGTATTGGATTTCATTGATACTGCCTCTAAAAAGAATGGTCCAATAATTGTTCTTGTTCATAAAACCAACCCCCCCCAAAAGCCAATTTCCTCCTATCATCATTCCGTTGATAAGCAAAATCAAGAGGCGGCTGTCCGCTTGATGGCCTCTCGTGTATATGAGTGTTAATGCGTAAACCGCTTTCATCTACATGATAAAGTCGTCCAGGGAAACGTGAGGGACAGGTTTATGGACCACTGGAGAAAGTCGAATTGGCCTAATATTGTGGTTCACTTGATATCTTTTCATTATCTGTTAGGGATGGAATATAGGTCTAAACGGCAGAGGGAATTCGCAATCACGTCGACGACAGGGCTTCTTCGACCTCTTGTCTGCTCTGCCTGCACGTGGTCATTGATGCTTGGATATTTTTGTGGACAGCCAAGTCTTGCATTGTTAAGATTTCGACTTGCTCCAGTTTATGGACTATACTCTCAACGGTGTTAGAAACAGCAATACGTGAAGGCGGGCGTTGTGTTTGGGTATGATGACGGATCTCATAGGCCCTTCTGCTACACTCTGAGTGCGTTGGTACACTGCAACAAGGAATGCCGTGCTGTGGGTGAGACGGGTGCTCAAGTTGCTCTATTCCAATTGTGTGGAACGTAAAAATTAGTTTAATGAGTAAAAGAAACACCTACAAAGGAAGAGTGGCACAAATTCCATCCGTGGCCTTGTGTGTGTAGCCTCAATTGCATAGGATTGAACCCTAAAAAATTGCATATGGTTGGAGCACCTTTCACTTAACAAAAAACAGCCACAGAGTCTTTGATTAATTGTCCCAGTGATTTTGCACTAATGAGATACAACATTGTTGGTTAACTGATACCAGTGGCGTGACTAGATGGGCAGGGAGAAAGCTGCTCCCTGTGGTGAATCCCCCCCCCAGAAAAATTAGTAATTGCTGCAGCCACGGACAAATTTACAGTGAAAACAAATAGATTACAGTGAAAACAACATAGGATATACTATACTAAATAATTGAGATATGTTTCCCCCCAAGACAATGGCCCCATTCCCCCTTGAAAAAAGAGGGTGATGCCATGCCTGACACTAGAGGATGTTGGCCAGATTACCTCACAGACTTGTAAAACTGTTCCTGTAGTTTGGATCCAACCTGTATATCAGGGGCGGCAAGGGGGGGCGCGGGGGGGCAAGGTGGGCAGCTGACCCCCTGAGAGTTTTCTGAAAAACGGGGGTTTTAAGCAATAAATTGTGTAAAAAGTAAGTTTTTTTTACCTATATGATTTAATCGTGAAATTCGTGGCCCTCCTATGATTTTACCCTGGCGCCGCCCCTGCTGTAGATAAGAAACTGAAACCAATTACATTGTTAATGTTGTATCCATAGAATAGGATAAATAATAAGTGTCACCAGGCCAATACGCAGTAAAATTGCCATAATCATGGCCACTTCAGTGTACTGGCAAAAATTAACTTACCTGGATTGCACACTACACCGGCATCATTTGCATGCGTACAACCGTTGTGTTGATACCATCCAGAATGCAAACAGTGACTCAAATATTCTTCGTAATCATTGCATGTCACATTGTCCATTAATATATTGCCACTACCCTCCCCAAAGTAGGCACCGCCTTTGGCCTGTAGAGCTTTGCCGTATCCGAGCTCCTTGCACACTACATTCGCGTCTGCCATGTCCCAATTCGTATCACATACAGTACCCCATGCGCCATCAACGTACATTTCCACTCTGCCTTCAAAGTTGATGCTAGTATGAGAGCCAAGGCCTCTGGAATCTAGTAGACGAACTCGATATTCAGGTCCTTTAAATTGAAAACAGAAAAACAGTAGTACTTTTCGCTCTGCACACATGTGCACACACACACACACAAACCAAAAAAAAAACCGCACACACACATTTCAGATAATATGATTCCGACATTTTTTACCAATTCTCCCGTTCTTCCACCCTGAATGGCATTCCCAATATCTACAAAGTATGTTAAGATTGAATTTAACCTGTCACGACCACAATCCTTACCTGTAGCAGTGATAACTTTTAACTCTGAACTCTAAATGATAGTTAACATTTTAACAAGACTTTGGGGACAAATTATCCCTGAACACAAATGTGTTGAATAATTATACCTTGATCACACACCAGTCCAATATCACCAGAATGATCACAGTCATGAACAAACCACCCGTTATGAGTACAATCTGATAGGTAGTGATCAATCTCATCACATTCAACGTCTTGAAGCATAATAGGTTCTGTAGCAGACCCATATTCGTTACCAATTATAATGGTATCATGTCCATCAAAGCCAAGCTGATTGCAAATCATGTCAACAAGGAGGCTGATCGTTGTTGAGCCGCATATTGATCCCCACTTTCCATGATGTAGGACTTCGACTCTACCTTCATATGGTCTGGATCCACCATTTAAACGAACTCGAGGCCCTAAATGATTGCAGATAGAAGAAAAATATATTATCACAATTCGTTGCTGCTACACGCCAACGGCAAATGTTACATCAACGGATAATTTGTTACACGTATTAACCCTTTACGAACTGTGTCCTCAGCCTGAAAAGAAAAGGGGGGTTTCCCATCAGTCATTTTTACATATAACATATTTTTGGGTGATTCCATGCATCGAAATGTTTAATGGTACTGTATTAAATGTCAATCAGTCACTAACATCGACTGGCATGAATCAGTGCGGCAAGACGTAGGGGCATACGCACAATGTTGTTTATGATGTCAATGGGCATAGCGTCTGACCGATGAGTGTTTGCTTCGGCCTAAGGCATCCCAGCATGCTCGATAGGGGAGCAAGCAGACCATGGTATCTGCTACACCCCCTCTGCCTCAAGAAATTGTCTCACTACAGCGGCCATGTGCGGCGTGACATTGTCGTCTTACACCCGAAAAGTAATTGCATAAACCCTTCTTACATGTGGCAGACAGTGGTTTCCAGAATGCCCAGTTACACGACGGCGTTCATGTTTCCATCTGGCACCACCAGTGATGTTTTTCTCCATTATAAATTCCGGCCCATACATCACTGAGCCGCCACCACCTTGAGTCGATTCCTGAATAGTCATCTCGGAGGTTCTCAACACGTAATCGACGAACCCTTTGTCTTCCATCTTCATGGTCATGGATGTAGCGGCTCTTGTCCATAAACACAACATTTCGCCAGTGTCAGAGCTGCAATCTTCTGTGCTCCCTATAGCCCAGCGAAGTCGATCAACTCTGTGGTGAACGATTGGGCGTGGACATTTGGTCATTCGTCTTGCTCAGTAACCATGTTGAAGCAATCGCCGATTTACATTTTGGCGGGAAACGTTGATTCCATAGTGTCTTCTCTACAAACAGTAAACATTTTCCGGGCTCTACGACCTTGGTAAGCAGTTGGCGATCCCGGTTGGCGATCATCTCGTCTTGTAGTCAATCGTTTTCGTCCTGAAGATTTTCGTGGCCTCAAATGACCCACCCCTCGATGATGTCTGAGGATTTTTTATTTTCTGACAATGCGATATCCCCAGGAAATCAGCGACTTGTTTGTACCCTTCCCGTCGGAGTGCAAGCACTCTTCGGCGTATTGACAATGCCGTTGGAGAAGGCATAGCCTAGGGAACCTCTGTGTCAGTTTTTGTTGTAAAGGTAACAACCAACTCTGGAAAAAATGGGCTCCTTGCACACCGGCTTGGAACAGGGAAAGGAACAAAGAACAGACGTCTGACATTTTATAGCTCCAAATAAAAGGCATTGTTGCGTAATTCAAACTTATGCATGGATTCACTTCACCTGGGGACTTATTTTAATCATTCACCTACTCTAATATGATTACTGAGGCGTTGAAATAGAAATACGTTTTAAGATTAGGTCTGAAAAAATATTCCAACTTTATGAGCAACAGTGTATTAAAACTTGCTAAAACATAATTATGTTATTGTACCAATTGTTATTAACACTTTAAGGTGCTAAATCCAATTACAATTATATTTTTCTCTTTTTGGAGGAAAGCCATCGCCAACATACCTAAATCCCAAAATTTCGTTTTAATCGGACATACCGTTCAGAGTGAGCTGTATTGTATAGATTACAATGGCCCGTAGATTACTCTACAAATAATTTCAGGTAAAAGAATTCAGCCCAAATATTTTGCAGATGAGATTTGAAAAAGATTCATGAGCTATTTAATGATACCAAAATCTCAGGTTTGAAGGAGTGAGTGGTGGGGACGAGAATGGGGTAGCGACTCTTTTGTAGACAGGGAGTTCCATGGGACTCATACTGCGTTAACCACGTTCCTATTGGAATCTCTCAATAAAATTGATACCACACATCAAGGGTCAATAAGCAATAACATTTGAATTCTACAAAGGACTTAGAAATTAGGGACAAAACATGCTTTTCGATTTTGGAAAAAGGGACTCAAACGGAAAAGGCCTCATTTCCCCAAAATATTCATGTGGAATGAAAAAGTATATAGTTAACGTGTCTTCAATCTACCTATATTATATTTAGGTAGGTGGAATTGTCCATCTAACTACATACATGTAGGGTTTACAGTGGCTGAATGGCGACATTGCAAAATAAACAAGAAAATCATCATCATCTCTAACTGAAGACTGTACAATTATTTAAAAAAAGCTGGCTGGATGTGGTGATGTGAGCTAGCTGAACCTGACATCGCAGACCCTGGTCTTGAAGATGTCTAGTGATGGCGAGTCCACGACTTACTTGGGCAATTTATTCCACAAACGGATGGTGTCAGGGAAGAACGAGCTTTTCATCAAGGTGGTGCGGTTGAATGGAACATGGACTTTTTTGATGATTCCTCTTGTTTATTTTGGCACCATCATCAGTAGGTTTCTCCTTTTTGAGGATGAGTTGGTTGTCAGGAATGTCTACCAGCTTGTTGGTAATGCGGTACATCATGGTGACCTTGGCGACAGCTCATGAATAATGACATGTTAAATTATTAAACAGGAATATGACATGTTAATAATTTAACATGTTATATTCATGTTTAATAATTTAACATGTCATTTTTTTTTTTTTTTTTTTTTCCACACATCAAGGGTCAATAAGCAATAACATTTGAATTCTACAAAGGACTTAGAAATTAGGGACAAAACATGTCCCTATTTGATTTTGGAAAAAGGGACTCAAACGGAAAAGGCCTCATTTCCACAAAATATTCATGTGGAATGAAAAAGTATATAGTTAACGTGTCTTCAATCTACCTATATTATATTTAGGTAGGTGGAATTGTCCATCTAACTACATACATGTAGGGTTTACAGTGGCTGAATGGCGACATTGCAAAATAAACAAGAAAATCATCATCTCCCTTTATTGTGCAGAACTTCGGTGGAGTACACTCGCACATGTGTTGAGGTGCATTTAGGCAGGTGCAGACATAATTAATCAAGGCATAAAAATAACTGAAGACTGTACAATTAAAAAAAGCTGGCTGGATGTGGTGATGTGAGCTAGCTGAACCTGACATCGCGGACCCTGGTCTTGAAGATGTCTAGTGATGGCGAGTCCACGACTTGCTTGGGCAATTTATTCCACAAACGGATGGTGTCAGGGAAGAAAGAGCTTTTCATCAAGGTGGTGCGGTTGAATGGAACATGGACTTTTTTGATGATTCCTCTTGTTTATTTTGGCACCATCATCAGTAGGTTTCTCCTTTTTGAGGATGAGTTGGTTGTCAGGAATGTCTACCAGCTTGTTGGTAATGCGGTACATCATGGTGACCTTGGCGACAGCTCATGAATAATGACATGTTAAATTATTAAACAGGAATATGACATGTTAATAATTTAACATGTTATATTCATGTTTAATAATTTAACATGTCATATTCATGTTTAATAATTTGATTTTTTACAAGAAACCTGCACTAATTTCTAATTAATGGGGTGATATGGATGTTATTTTTTTTCTATCATAAATTGGCAGAATCGGCATTAATTAACGCTTCAAATGGCGTTTATTTTTTAACGTCAGTTATATTTAGTAGGAGTAAAAAAAATACACAGTTCTGTATTATCTGTACACACACATTTATGTGTGTACGTTTCTTTGAAATTGAAAAACAAGAGTTTGTGTAGTGGTACGATGAATATGTATGCAACCGAATATCCGATATCAACCACATTGATAAAAAAAATGAAATGGTCATACAAAGTTGCTGGATAAGTTAACATATGGCAGTACACTTACATATCGATTTTAAGGCCCCTTTAAACTCAACAAACATATTTTTAGAGTAAGTATGGAAATACAATGACACATTGCTATATTGATAAGACCATCAAGTATTAAAAATTTTAATAACAAAATTTATCATTTTCCCTTCCGTTGCCATGGTAACGGCAGCCATCTTGGAAATTTTGAATAATTCATTATAATCCATTTTTCTCAGAAACCATATGACATAAAATCATGAAACCAACTCTGATATAATTTTTGGAAGTAAATCTATGCAATTACAGAGTAAAAAATGATGAGACTACCTGCAACAATAAATATCAACGATTTTTTATATCGATGAATTTTTTGGGTGATTGGTGAGTTTAAAGGGGCCTTAAGAGGCATCAAACAAGGATGTCCTCTATCAGTATTCGCATTAATTTTGAACCTTGCTGATTGTAACTCATAAGTATTCAAAACATACCTTTGCAACGGACAAAAGTATCCTTGTCTCCTGCACATTCAGGCGAACCATATTTGAGATGATGTGGGCAGTTAATTAACTTGGCTTCATTTCCAGTGCAGTTAACATTGGTCATATAGAAATCTCTTGTTGACTCCATTTCATATGGTAACGATGCAACATCATCGGCTGCTTCATATCCAAGTTGACGGCAAATAACCTGATGATAATTGACAATTGCATCATAATAATTTGAGATATTAGCTATTTTGGAGAATATAATTGCAAAACGAAATTGATTGCCTGTGATCACAAACAAGTGCTATATCAGCTTATATCCTATGAAACAAAGTGGTTTCGTCTGTGGAATAGTAGTTATACATGTGAGGTGTAACAATCAAGAAACAGTGCACCCATGCACCCCCCCTTAAAACTAAATTCTAACATGATTTTAGAATCTCTACGACATTTGATGTTACCAAAATCAAATATTGTCCCACGGGGTCCGTTTTTGGCGGCCATCTTGGATTAAGAGGGATTAATCGCACAAAGTGGTTCAATTTAGTTGAAAAGTATCTCAAATGATTCGTCTCATCATAAGGAATTAGAAAATATAAAGTTTGACATATCTGTGATGTTCAGTTACAGAGATATGGCTGAAAATGTGATAAAGGTCATTGACCTTTTGATTGGTCATTGTACAGGGGGCCAAATTTTCAAAATGCTTCAATCTTGACAAAATTGGTGTCAAATTGTTGGTATGAGCACGAGCAATCTGGAAATGTACAGTTTCCATAATTTCAGATCTTCCATTTGGTTCATCGGTTAGGAAAGAGAGGATTAGTCCCTAATTCCCATACAGAACAATATAATACCTTTTTTTGATTAAAGGTAACTTTACCCCTAATTTTACCACCTAACTAAACATCCTAGATAGTGCAAACTATACTTTTCTGGATTGCTCATGCTCATAGCTACAATTTGTTACCAAATTTGCCAAGATCCATGCATTTTGAAAATTGGCCCCCTGTACAATGACCAATCAAAAAGTCAATGACCTTTATCACATTTTCACCCATATCTCTGTAACTGAACATCACAGATATACCAAGCTTATATTTTCTGATTCCTTATAGTGAGACGAATCATTTGAGACACTTTTCAACTAAATTGAACCACTTTGTATGATTAATCCCTCTTAATCCAAGATGGCCGCCAAACGGACCCCGTGGGACAATATTTGATTTTGGTAACATCAAAATTCTTTAAGTAGATGTCGTAGAGATTCTAAAAATCATGGTAGAATTTAGTTTTAAGGGGGGTGCATGGGAACTCATGAAATCTGCTAGACTATAGACCTGGAAATCGCCTATCTTAGTTCTGTGTGTATTAGATTCAACCCATCATTCGTGTCCACCCCGCCTCTAGTACTTTTTCCGAAGGTGTGGGCACTGAATGAGGGGCATGTGTGGCATTGGGTTAAATTAAAATTGCACGCTAAATCTATCTATGTAGTCCGATAGCAGAGAAAATCAATTATAATGCTTTGGAAACATCCGGTTATCGTAAGCTAACGTAAGCGCATTTTTTCAGAAACATTCTGAGGATCTGCTTCAGTGGTATTCAATGTAGCAGATGAGTTGAACGACACTGACTTTTGGCCGCCCGTGTTCTGGATCACAAAGTATTTGCACTCTCTATGTGAAAATGATGTCAACATGAAAAGGCCAGATTATATTAGTTAGTTCATGAATCAAGTAAAATGGGCGACATGTTTTCTTTTTCTGCCATCTCTCTCAAAAGGTATAGTTTGTATAGTTTCTGACCTTTAGTAGTTAAACGGCTACAGCCCCGATAAGGTTCAAGGTCATTCTGGGGCAAAAAAAATCCAATGCTCAGATGTTTTTGAAACCGGTGTGAAATTATTGCCCTGGTCATACTGAAGCAGAAAATTAATTTCAATTCTTTGGGTGACAGCTCTGTATACAATTTGAGGTCATGTTTTGGTGACCCCTATAGACCCCTGTAGACCCTTGTTACATTTTGCCCATGGATTACGAAACCAAATGCCATACATCGTAATATTAGGCAAGACGAACAATTTGACACCAGTTTCAACGAAATCGGAGCACTGGGTAACGTTTACCTCCAGCATGACCTTGAACCTTAATAGGGCTGTACCTGTTTAACTAAAGGTCAGAACCTAGACAAACATACCATTTTTTAATCCTTATAATGAGACGAATACATTTAAATACAATTTGACTTGATTTCAAATTTACCCCTGTACTAATTTTACCCCCTTATTCCCCACATTTCCCAGAGGTTGGACCCAAAAATTCTGATTCAGCACTCTTCAAACTATAGAAAAACATCTTAAAATCTTCTTCCCCAAACTTCTAGAATGGGATTCTGATTTATAACCCTACTAAAATGGGCCTTTTGAATTTGGAAAAAGCGAATGATTGTGGCTTTAATTTGTACATATCTAAAAGAACATAGACAGTTGTAAAATACGTAATGTTTCCAAAACTAGGTTTTTATGACTATTTTTTGCTTTTAAAAAACCTACTTCCTTCAAACCTTGTTTTTGTTTTCAAATTTTATTTTTAAAATTACATTTAAAGTGTTTAAAGAGACACTGCTCATTTTCAACAAAATATAAAATCCCTTCAATTTACTCTGAAGTTATTGACTAAGAAGACTAGAAAGAACAAAAACACATTTTCACACACAAAACATGGTGTACCCTACACAGAAGACATAAGGCTTCACATGATTTTAGTCTTTACTGTAAATTCACTGTAATTTTTATCAAATGTGTTAAAATTCACTTATGATATGAACTTAACCCTCGTCTTACCAAGCCTTATTTTGTAACACGGATTACCAAGGTGACTACCCCCCTCGAGAATTCGTTATAAAGCACTCGATGTTTATGATTTTGATACCAGTGGATTGCTATGGTCCTCTTCTTTCCATTGATACCAAAATAAGTACCAACATACCTAGTATGGCGTCACAATGACGTCATCAAATCCGCGAGTCGGCGAAATTGGCATTTTCCACAGAAAATAGGCGAAAATCCAATTTTGGGCTTAAAAAGTTAGGAATATCGGATTTTCATGCGGTTTTCAGCTCTAAATGATGGCCAATGACTAGTTTTACAGAAACATAGAGTTTTAGAGCCATACTGTGTATAATATGTTCAATAGCACCAAAAATAAATCCTTGGCTGGCAACCACCCTGTGGCAACCACACCCCCTACCCTTCGACTTTGACGGCATACCTAACCCCCGTGTGAAGGTGCACCTTCACTTTTTTTTCGCGCTAAAATGACCGGAAAGATGAGAGAACGAACCTAGAAGGCTTTTAACGCGAGGTTTTGGTATTTTTACGCACCGGAGCAAAGTTCACTAGGGGAGGTTGGTGGGTAAACGCAACCCCTCCCCCTTGCTAAGACGAGGGTCAATGCACTCACTCTCATTGATTCTACAACTACAAAGGTGACGTCAAACAGCGTGCATATTACAAGTAATCAACTCTAAACATACATGAATACATTGTATATTATATAAGGAATAACACAAATATTTAATAAGTGTCTTATTTGGTATGTTGTGGAATCTATAAGCCCTATTGCAATTCTTACTGCGCATATCTGACTTTTGGGTGACATAATAGAACCAAGGGATCCTAAACATGGCCGGGCCGAGAGAGATTGCGGGCCCGGGGGGAAAATTGGAGTTACGGGCCCTCTTTTACCAACTTCCGTTTCCAGAACCCCAAATTGGAGGGGAAGTTTAAGTTTTTTGTTTTTTTTTTACAGTTGCTGCGAAGCGGCCTGACCGGCGCGCGGGGGGGTGGGAGCTATATAAGTAGGTTGATTCGATGCAAATTGGGTGTTTTTTGGTGTTAAGTATTCACTATTGTGTGTATGGAGACGGCGTAGGGGTGGGTGCGGAGCGCGGAAGCCTTGCAAGTTCAACTTTTCAAAACACCTGAACATCAGACATTGTAAGTGTTTCCCTTTTTTAATTATAGAGGTATGATAAACGTTTTTAAAAAGTAAAATATAGCTGAGGGTTTTAGTTTTGTTTCAATAATACTATACAAAGTGGTCATGGAGAGTTCATATACAGCGGCCCGGGTGGTGTGCAGCTACGAAGCACGGAACCCTTGCAAGCTTCACTTCGAAAACACATTTTCCTCAGTTATATTTGATCGAAACGATTGAATTGGTATTTAGTCCACTTTTATATTCATGACCAACCTTTATAAAACAAAGTTCTTAATTGTTTGTTGTTTAATTTCTCAAACCAAGAGAAGCCCTGCACTAAATTTATAAACCGCGCGTACGCTGAAAAAATGAATTTCGTGGGTACAAGTATTTTCTCAACGTAAGTAGGTATCATTGTCGCAGGAGGGGAA
>JAMKCH010055024.1:0-11038 GCA_023653785.1 Ophioderma brevispina | reverse complement strand
TATTTGAGGGCTCGGTCAGTGGTCCTCTGGATTGAATTTGGCTTAAATTGGCCAAAGCGTTTGGCACTAGAAGCATTTTTAAGCTTTCAGCGACGGACGTGTTGCCAGAAGAAGAAGAAGAAACAGACCAAATACAATAACCAGCCGTGCTACGCACACGGCTGGTTAAAGAATGGGCGTATCAAGCATAGAAGTTGACGTGTTTGTGTGAGAATCCACGCTAGGTTTAGCCCTATTCATAGTTCCCCGGTTACCAGCGCCATTTTGGATTTCAGGATCTGCAGTAGCCATCTAGATTTCACAAAATTATCAAATATCGTTATATGTCAGAAAATGTCGACAAATAACTAATATCAGCAGTTATTGTAGGTTGTTGTCTGCAAGTGTTTCGAAGTTACTTGCTTAAAATATCAATTTTCCGGCAAAAAATTAACGTTTTCCTTTAGCGAGTCACGCACACACGTCCGTAGTCGATAGTGACCTCGTGACCCTCTCAGATAATAAAGATAAAGATTCGATGTACTGCGTTCTTGTTAAGGGTATCATAAACAGATAAAAATACTTGTTTAGGGTATGTTTTAGCTTTTTTTTTAGGTGGTGAAAATACGTGTTTAGGGTGCATTTTGAAAGTCAATGTTCACGCATCATATCCACCTTTGAATACAAGTGGCCCCCGGGGATTGTTTAGTTTAATTTGCTTTGGTTTAACATTCTGTGTAATTTTGAGCGATTTGATAGGGCTAATTCTGCTAATGAAAGTGAACTGAGTGATTAATATTTGAAAAATACAAAGTATTGCTGATCATAAAGACAATTATCACACTTTATGACAATAATGAAGTTCAAAAGGGATTGTCAATAAGTTCAATTGCCAATCAATAAAACAAATCAATAACCCAATTTGAGTATGTTACAAAATATGTTTCGCACAATCTTACAAATGTAACTATTGCAAATCGGACCAATCCGAATTTGTACTCTCCTTTTTGACGAAGCATATCGTTTGTTCCACATATCGCATTGAAATGAAATAAACGGAAATAAAAGCTTATTTAGTTAGTTTTAAGAGCATTCCAAAGAAAGGCCCATGCGTACTTTAGTTTTTCACAAAATACCTGTGTCTCGAGTGTTTACATTTTTTTGGGACAGCCTGTTGTTTCTACCCTTTCAGGGATACAAAAATTCACACAACCCCTGGTAAATGGGGGGGGGGGGTCAATGTATGCCCTCCAACAGTAAAGTATATGAAACATTAACTTTGTTTAATGTTTTATTACGTTTTTTTCCCGTCCATAGAAGGGTACGTGGATTTGGTATAAAATGAAAGGAAATGTAATAAATTTTCATTAGCCATACATAATTTTTTTTTTTTTTAGTGCAGGGTGCGCAATTACCCATTTAAATAGCCTATTTTTAGCACGATCTGTAGCACCCTCTCTTGTTCTTGGGTAAACTCAGGTGAAATGGCATACGGGCTGGCATACGGGATGTGCCTACTGATTTCTACACTGTTGTACTGCACTGTATGGTGCAGTCTTTGCAAATCGCACGATTATGCCATGACTATCCGTCTTTACAATCGTGGATTGCTTTAATCCCATGAACATTTTGTTGTTCAAGATTGTTGAGGATATCATGTGGTAGTTAAAAATGTAGTCAGAATGTTCTTTTGTCAACTTGTATGATATTGTGAAGACATTTAGGTTGATGTACTTGCAAGCGGTACTGCAGAATTTGACAGCATGAATAACATTGCTTACTTGATAAGTTAACAAATATATCGGGGATATAATGAATACTTCTTTATTAAATTGAAATTTATCATTAAAACATGTTTTCTTAATTGAAGTGAAACTGTAATAGCCGGGGGAGGGGGGCACTCTGATATGGTTTGGTCGGGGATGCCGATGTGCGGCTGAGTACTCGAAACCCTCAACCATGTGGTATTTTCTCAGCCTAAGGGTCATTTGGTAGAGAGTACCAATTTTTGTTTCAAATATTATACCCTTGTTTCAAAATTGTGGCTTTACCAATGTTTTGAGGCAGTTTGGGGGGAAATAGGACCCATGGCTAAGGATTTCTCATAAAATAAACGCCCATGTCTAATGATTTCTCAGCCATATGGATAAATGCATTCAGGTAGACAAACATTGCCAGCTTAAAAATTAATACAAAATTTGGGAAGGATGTTCTGTTGCAGTTGGAAAGGGGATCTTGGGTAGTTGGAAAGGGACCCTTGGGTAGTTGGAAAGGGATCTTTGGGTAGCTTGAAAGGGACCATGTGGTAGTTGGGAAGGGATCATGTGGTAGTTAGAATCTTTGATTCTCAGTAAAGGGGACCCAGCAGTGGCGGCGCCATCTCACAGGGGGAATGGTGCAATTCACTCCAACATTTAAAACAATGGTCACATAAACTGGTATGATTCTGTGAATGCTGTGACGGCTCTTAAATTATATCGTGACACTGTTTGAAATGAACCACAATTATACGAACTTCGGAAAGTTTGCGAAAGAAATCAGTGAACTCGGGGAATTTTGATTCTGATCAGGGAAAAACCAGAAAATTTAAAACTAAAAAATTAAAAAATTGTAATATACAAAATGTGGTTAAAAAATAGTAAAAAATATTTGTAACCAGGAAATGTTCTTCACCACTGAAAACATGAGCGGATAGGCACCAGGAAAACTGCTATATTAAAACACTGAAGAAAATAAACTACGTTCTCAAGAGTGTGGACGTTCATTGCAATTTATTAATACTGGCAGCTCAACAAGGGTGAACAGAAAAAGATGTACATAGCTGGCATCCAGAAATCAAGTGAAGAAAAATTACATGTGCTTTCAACTACAAAGCCGACTTGGGCCTTGCACTGATTGGACGAGCTAAACATGCCACTCAATTAATTCTATTGGCCAACAAATCGGTTCCACTCTAATGAACAACAATGAAGACCTGGGTATTATTAATTTCCCTGGAGGTGCTGGCCAGCGCGCACTAGTGTTGAAAAAAAAAAAACATGCGCTGGGCCGGATTCGAACCGGGACCTCCGTACTAGTGACGGCGCTCTAAGCCAACGGAGCCACAAGACTGGTTGGTAGATGAGCGATAGAATTATTATAGGTGTTAGGTTCGACAGGGCCCATCGTTTCCTAGCGGATAGCTCCAGAACGGTATATTACATATTCAATTTATAAAAAAAGAAAAATTTTTGTTTTGAAATTCTACACTTAGGTCTCCAGGTGGACAAGGATGGGTATTATTTAATCTTTCCCTGGAAGATGGCCAGGCGCACACAAGTGTTGAAAAAAAAAACCCATATGCGCTTGGCCGGATTCGAACCGCGACTTCCGTATTACTAGTGACGGCGCTCTAACCAACTGAGACGCAAGACTGAGTTGGTAGAGGAGCGATAGATATCGTCTATAGGTGTTAAGTCGAAAGGTGTCCATCGCTTTCGCCGGATAGCTCAGAAAGATATATTTTACATCTACAATTTATATTATTTTTGTTTTGAAATTTGAACTACTTTAGTTCTCAGGTAGACAAGGATGGGTATTATGAATCTTCCCTGGAGATGGCCAGCGCACACAAGTGTTGAAAAAAAACCCCTATGCGCGTTGCCGGATTCGAACCGGCGACCTCCGTATGTGACTATGCCGGAGCTCTAACCAACAGCCACAAGACTGGGTTGTAGATGAGCGATCGATATCATCTATAGGGGTTAGGTTCGAAAGGTGTCCATCGCTTTCCTAGCAGATAGCATCAGAACGGTATATTTTACATATTACAATTTATAATATGATGCAGGTAGAACTGAGAAGCGAGGGCGCTCAGATTACGTTATTCTGTCATAGTTGCCATAGAAAAGCACGCAAGAATTCCCTAAATTACCGTTAAAAAAGCCAAATTCCCAAATCCAGCCGATCGTTTCCGGCCCCCTAGTTTAAGTCGTATTCTTTCGAATTCCTAGCCGAATAGTATGACAGCTTTGGAAAAAGAATAGGGACGGCGGGCCCAAATAAGGGACTTTTTCGGGGGTTTTTTTTCTGGATTTATGTGATGGTTCTCGAATCATTTCTGAAATGCCACAATTTCAGTTTCGGTTATATGCTCAACCTGAATAATGTATTCTGAGTTCGCAATAACAAGGATAAAAACAATGTAAAAAATAATTCATGTTAAAATGGTCATCTCTAGACCCAGAGACAATGTCCATTACCTCAAGGGACAATGTGCCATACCTCCAGGACAATGTCACAATTCCCAGGGACATGTCCCATACTCCCGGACAAATTCCCATACCACCAGGACAAGGTCCCATCCCTCCAGGACTATGTCCCATACCGCCAGGGACAATGTCCCATATCCCCGGGACAATGTCCCATCCTCCAGGACAATGTCGACATACTCCAGGAAAATGTCCCATATTCCAGGACATGTCCATACTTCGGAAAGTGTCCCATACCCCAGGACAATGTTCCCCATACCTCCAAGACAATGCCATACCTCCGGGAACTGTCCATATCCCAGGACACTGTTTCATATCCCCAAGACAATGTCCCATATCCCACGACAATCTCCCAGACCCTAGGACAATGACCCATTACCCAGGACAATGTCCCATACACCAGGACAATGTCCATACCCAGGACACTGTCTTCTACCCCAGGAAAATGTCCCATACCCCAGGACAATGTCCCATTACACCAGGGCAATGGCCCATACCCAGGACATGTCCCATACCCCAGGGACAAGGTCCCAGACTCACAGGAGAATATTCCCATACCCAGGACAATGTCCCTACCCCGAATAATGTTCCATACCTCCAGGACAATGTCATACCTCAGGACAATGTCCCATACCTCCAGGACGAGCCCATACCTCCAGGACGATGTCCATACCTCCTAGGGACAATGTCCCATACCCCAGGACATTGTCCCATACCCCAGGACAATGTCCCATACCTCGAGGACAAGTCCCATACCTCCAGGACATGTCCCATACCTCCCGGACAATGTCACATATCCCCAGGACAATGGCCATGGACTACCAGGACATGTCCCATAACCCAGGACAATGTCCCATACCTACTGGACAATGTCCAATACCTCAAGGGACAATGTCCCATATCCCCGGGACAATGTCTTATACCTCCAGGACAATGGTCCCATACCTCCAGGAACAATGGCCATATTCCAGGACAATGTCCCATACCTTCAGGACAATTTTCTATACCTCCAGGCAATGTCCCATAACCGCACAGAACAATGTCCATACCCCCAGGACAATGTTCCATACTCAGGAACAAGTCCCATACCCCAGGACAAGTCCCCAAACCCCAGGACAAATTCCCATACTCCAGGGACGATGTCCCATATCCCAGGACAATGTCCCTTACCCAGGACAAGTTCTTGTACCCCAGGTGACAATGTCCCATAACCCAGGACAATGTACTTTTGTATATCTAATCAGTTCGAGAATCTGTAACCGCCGCATCCCTCCAAGTTACAGCCCTGTGTGACTTACAGATCTCCAGAAATTGTGTTCACAAAATTGTCAATGAAAAATCAAGAAAAATAGAGGTCAAATATGCTAATTAATTTTTGCAAATTAGGTTACTTAGAATGCATACTACTGTTTGTAAATCGAATCAGTTTGAGAATGGCCCAAATCAGCAGATCGGTTCCGGCCCCCCTGGTTTAAGTCGTGTATTGTATTCTTTCTACTTTTGATGACAGCTGTCATCAACATGTTTGTTTGCCGTAATCCCTCGCTGTTACGTTTTCACCCAATGACAACATCTAAAATTAGGATTTCCTTTCTTGGCCGGCCCCTCCCCTGAAGAATTACGAATTTAAACGGGCGCCACTCTATTAGTGAAATTTTATTTATTATTTAATTTAAAATATTTATTTTATCGTCATTATTCTATTCCAAGCATGATTTTTTTAATATCACACAACATCTATCATAGGTTGAATGTTAGAAAACAAGTACACATAACTAATCCAATTTGCGAGAAAACAAAATATCCAACAAATGGAGAATTACAAACAAATTACTTGTTGAATATCGGACCTACTACAACATGAAAACGGCCAATATTACAATGTCGAATTGCTGTTAGTTCCCGTCGATTAATAACTCCGTAGGAGTTAAGGGAGAACGAAGGGGGATTCAAATGAGGGTCGTATTTTTTAAAAACCTGTCAGACTAAGATTTTCAATAGCTGTCAAGTATGTACATACGCGTTTGTCTATAAGAGCTTCGCTTCGCCTCGCTTATTATTTTTGTTTTGAAATTTTAACTACTTAGTGCTCCAGTAAGACCAATGATGGGTATTTTGTATTAATCTTTCCCTGGAATGGCCAGCGCACATCAAGTGTTTGAAAAAACCTATATGCGCTTGCCGGATTCGAACCGGCGACCTCCGTATTACTTGTGACGGGCGCTCTAAACAACACTGAGCCACAGACTGGGTTGGTAGGTTAGCGATAGATATCATCTATAGGTGTTAGGTTCCGAAAGGTGTCTATCCGCTTTCGCTAGCGTATACATCAGAACGGTATATTTACATCTACCACCCACTGCCTTGTGGTAATGTGTTTAAACGTGTTTGACTCGTACACATTAGTACCCACCTTTAAGAAGGTGGTCCCCACCGTAAACAATTTTTTTTCAACAAAATCTTCGGTGTCAAACATTTGCAAATTAACAGATCTCAACCTATTAACTTATACTTTGCACATATAACTAATCAAATTACCAGCAATTTAACAGATTCCTTGCAATTGCAACACATTTGAAAAAAAATAGCAAAATTAAAAAAAGAAAAAACCTAAAAAATTTCAAATTTTAACTTTAACTTTAATAAAATACCTATCACTTAACTTTAATAAAATTCTTAACTGGACTCTTTTTTTTTTCTACTTTTTGTTTTTACTTAATATTCCTTGCTATTTATAAATGGCATTACAATGATCCGGAACCATTTTTAAAATGCATCCGAATCAAGGGACTTGCTTTTGAATTTGAAAACTAACCAAAATATTTGACAATGTGGGTGCCATTTACCTTTAAACTTCTAAATTTTCAATTCTCAAATTCTATTCTGGTTCTTTGCCTATACGAAAATTACACAAATGCATCCAATTCTTTTTCTTCTTTCATTTTTGCATGCTTCTCATGGCGTTTCCAATCAATGGCCCCACTTTCAAATATAATACTTAATAATGAAACCGTCACCTATTAAGATTATCACAAATTCACTTATATAATTCAACCTCTATCCCTCTTTGTATATCAAGTTAGTAAGTCACGTCAGTAAGTCAACCTTCTCTGGTGCTCTTATCGTCTTCCAACGAGTACGAACAGGGGAGCCAGGACGAATAGGGGAATTAATATCTCTCAGCTGTTTGTAATGCAGCTTGTCTATCTGGAGGGTGTAATTCGGCTTGGCTTGCACTAGAGTTCGCGTCCCTCTGGGCCGGGACAGTCTAGGGGACTCTGGAGTAGAATGAATACGGGGTACGGCTTCTCCAAAATTGATCAGGATTTACGCTGATCACATTGAAAGGGTTGTCGCTTTCCTAAAGCGGCGGAACTGCGGATACGCAACTTGCGCCTCTGTATCTTGTTGACTAACATCATTAGTTAGCGAATTCTGTATCGGAGCACAATTTGAAGCCCTATCATTGCCTCATACTTGGGTTTTAGTCTATTAAAATGAACAATTTTTGGCACAGCATTCAATAAATTGTACATCATGATTGGTATTTTAAGCCACACCATTCAAACATGCCAAATACGGGGGTCATGTTGAAGCCTTCTCGCGGCGCCCTGTTAAGTCACATCACCTGTTTGTGGCGAACTGACTTCAAACAACTTAATCAAACTCGTGTTTTTAAAACACCACAGTGAACATCTTGAACACCCACCCTCAATTCTAAGCGGCGACAGCTACTCACAGAGGAACTTTCCTTATGGCAAGCCCAAAGGTTTGTATCCTGCAGTTGAACGTTGAGGGTCTCACCCATGCTAATCGTGACATCATCTTACAGCTCACCAGGGAGAACCGAGTGAATATCATCCTCCTCCAAGTAACCTCACTGCGAATCTGAAGAGAAGTGCAAATCCGAAGGTTTGACCTGATTGCTTCTTCCCAACAACAAGCATGGGATCGCTTCCTATGTGAAGCAAGGCATACAAGTGAGGTCAACCTGCAAGCTTCATGAATTCGCAGATCCAGTGGATAAAATTTGAAGCACTGGGAACCGCACTTCACCAACATCTATAAGCCACCACCAGCTAAGGCAGACTTCCACTCCCTTCCAGTAGTTCATGCAGCGGAGCTCCTTCTGTCTGCGGCATGATTTCAAAACTGTCAGAAATCAGCATGGGTATACTCCAAACTGACAAGATGGCAAAGTGGCCTCTTGAATGGATTGAAGGCCAAGACCATCCAATGGCTGTTTGATAGTAAGGATTACACCTACCTTCTAATTCTAGCATTCCTGGGAACATGGACCGTCCCGACGTCAACAGTCCCCAGCGCATCCGATCCCGATGCTCCAGACCGGTCCTCCCTAGATTTCCTAGATCAGGTCATTGCCCCTACCTGTCCCAGTGACATCAAGGTGTCACGATCTCCAGACCTCTCAGAAAGAGATGGAATTTCAGGAAAGCCAAACTGGTCCAGTTCAAACAACTCACCAGCGAACTGTCAGCACTCGCTGCCAGACCCGGCTTCATCTAACATCAACGATGCTTATTCCCTGACTTCTGCTCCATGCTCCACCAAGCAGCCTAAATGTTCCATTCCAAGATGCAGAAGGAAATCCTACAACACCCCCTGTTTTGGGACAAGGAATGCCACGGTTATACAAAGCGTATTGTAATACCAACCGCGATACTGAGAGAACAGCAAAGGTAACTAAACCAGCTACTGGATCTGCTTGGCCAAAAGATATGCACCCGATGGGAGGAGGAGATAATCCCATATCAACTTTACCCACTCAAGCCGCAAGCTGAACAACATCAACAACAGCTCTACGGGCGATCTGTCCAGCTAAGCAGTGTCCTGTCTCTGCAACTCCATCGCTTCGTACTTGTCAACAGGGAAAGTGGCAAGCCCACCTCACCGGCGAAAGCCACTCTCGGTGCTGTGAATGCAGAGATTAAACCGCTTCTACAAACCTCTCCACCGTCCAGCCCCATGTCCCAACCATTCACCTACGATGATATCACCGAAGCAATTAACAGTTCTCAAGAATGGGAAAGCTCCTGGCAATGACAACATCCATACAGAATCCTTGAAGAATATGGCACCCGAAGCTGTGCGATGGCTCCAACTCCTCCTTTCTACTGCATGGGAACATCAACAGTCCCTCCAGATGGAAGACCTCAAAGGTCATTGCAATCCGGAAGCCCAAGAAACCAGCAAATGACCGCCCCTAGTTACAGACCCATCTCGCTACTTATCTATAAGCTGCTTGAGCGACTGATACTCGGCAAGATCATGATACGGTCGAGGCAAATTTACTACCTCCGCACCCCAACTGGATTTCGAAGAGGTAATCACCAACTGACGCATATAGCAAGACTAGTTTAATGACATCGAGACAGCCTTCAGAAGAAGCAGAAGTTTTGGAGCAGTCCTTCATTGACCTAACTGCTGCGTACGATACAGTCCTGGCACCGAGGCCTCTACCTCAAGCTACTTCAAAATCTTCCCTGAATTCAAGCTGTCAAGTTCATTATGCTGCTCATCCAAGACATTTCGTCCTGGAACATCAAATGGGCAACGCCGTATTAAGCGCAAACTTCGGAGGGTGTCCAACAAAGGTTCTGTCCTGGCACCCAGCTCTTCAACATCTACGGTCTCATATATGCCAAGGAGATGGTTCGCAGTACGCCTACGCAGACTACACGGCACTTGGATAGCTGCTGACTCCTTTGAATCCTTAGAAACAGATGAACTTGCAGAAAGACCTAATCACTGTAAGCCATTCTCACCGATGGCACTTGAAACTAAGCAAACCCAAGACCGTCAGCCTCTGTTTTTCCACCTGGCAACTATCGCAAAAAGATAAACTAAACATCACTCTAGATGGAAAAAACTGTCACATTGACCCAACACCGAGTACCTTGGCGTCACAATGGACCGCACCCTTACTTTCAATCAACCACCAAGGCATTCGCTTGCCAAGACGCAGTCCCTCGTGTCAACCTCCTCAGAATTAAGGCTCGCAGGAACTGGAGGGGGTTTCATCCTTATGACACCTGAATACATCACTGTTGCCTTGGCATACTTCACCGCTGAATACGCTGCACCAGTATAGAGTCACAGCGTTACATTCACCAAGATTGATGTCGTTCTGAATGATGCAATGAGACTTGTTTTAGTGGTTGCCTTTTGGCAACGCCGGTAGAATACCTCCCAATTCTGCCTGGCATAACTCCTGCAAATCTTAGGATGAACCTTCATACGATCAAGCTCGCAAGCAATGTGGATGAACCTGGGTAGTCTAATCCACCACCTAAACACCCTTTGAGGATCAGAGAATTCCACTGAATCACTTTGCTACCCCATCATGACACTGCAGTCACAGTATCCTATCGATCATCTTGGATCAATGACATATGATTCGAGCACTGGGTCATCCTCTACTTTGACCCTAAAGCATAGTTGTGGACAGCCCAGCACAAGCCCAAAGGCTTTTACCTTGAAGGAAACATGGTCAACCTCAACAGACTCAGAACGCTTAGGTCGTACAAAGAACTTCCTTCACAAGAACGGAGTAGAACCATCACCAAACTGCTGCTGTGGGAGCCACAAACCATTAGCCACATTTTAGATGACTGTGAGGTCTACAGTCCCCAAGAGGAATTCCAAGCCTAATCAACCTGGATGATGAAACTGTCAGCTGGTTAAAGAGACGGATCTCTTCCACTGTGATTGTGGACTTGCACTCACGAACGAACGAATACGGCATGGACCAATCCATTTGGAGTCTAATTTGTTTCTTTGCAACACGT
>JAMKCH010055023.1:0-24658 GCA_023653785.1 Ophioderma brevispina | reverse complement strand
ACCCATCGTGTCACCTCTAGTACTTTTCCGAAGGTATGGGCATTGAATGAGGGGCATGTGCAGTAGTTGGAAATTAAAATCGGGATTAAAATTCCAAGCTAAATCTATTGAAACATGTAGTCCGATAGCAGAGAGAAGTCAATTCTACGCTTAATGAAAACATTCAAGTCAGCGTAAGCGCATTTGTAGCTACAAAAACATAGTTAGTGGTATTCAATGTAACAGGTGAGTTGAATGTTACTGACTTTTGAGCGCCCGCGTTTTGGATACGAAGGAACACAAAAGCTTTTGAAAATGATGGCAACATGAAAAGCCAGATTATGTCAATTCGTTCATGAAACAGGTGAATTGGACCTCATTTTTTTCTTTTTCTGGCCCCTATCCCAACTAATCGACTCTGTCCAAAACTTTTCCTCTGGTGACACGATGGGTTGGATCTACTATAATGGACCTTTATCTTTTGGGGAAATAATCTTCAAACCTTAAAGGTGCAACAAGAGATTTTGAGGCACCCAAATATTGTATCATAATAATAGTAATTTCATATTGATTAGACACTCAATAGATTTCTTTCCTTGTATTATGCTACAGAAGTGTCTTAAAAGAGAGGAAAAAAGGTGATTTTGATTTGCTTATAATTCAATATAAAACACAGGTGAATTTCATATTTGCTCCTATATGAAATTAGAAATTTCACAATTTTTGTACCAAAGAAACATTTCTTAGCTTAATCCTTTCAGATGGGGATATTTTTGATGGAAAGCTTTACATCAGGGTAAAAATCAGAATTTTTCGATTTTTAAGGGACACCTGATATGTAAAATCTCTTGTTGCACCTTTAAAGGTTCATTTTGTAATTTTAGCACCTTTGTTTTTGTTTATTTTTCAACAGATATCTTTGAGGAAAGTTTATTCCAAAATTTCAATTGATTCTCATACTAGCGCGTTTTGATGTTACGAGCAAATGTTTGTATCACAGTGTCCCATAGCGCACTGTGTGTAAGTAACTTATACAAAATCACAAATTTCTTCCTAAGTAGATCGAATCTGCAAAATACTGGGCCTATGTGGCATGTTTTACGATAGAGGGTCCTAAAATCTTCATGAATTGACATAAAATTTGTAATTTCAAACACCAAAAGCAATTTGAGGGCATTTACCAGTTTTAATTGTAATGTTTTGAGGCAAGACATGCTCCAAAAAGAAAATTTTGGAGAAGATATTTAAAGGTGCAACAAGAGATTTTGAGGCACCCAGATTGTGTCATAATAGGGGTGGGCTATAAAATGATGATGTTTAAGATCATTTTGTCCTAACTCTTATTTGATGCAGCTTGATCCCCTGAGCATTTTGACACCAATTTTGTCAAAATCGGCCAAAAAATGAGGTGCCGCCCAAAAATCCAAATTTGTGATGCGATCTGGGAAAACACGCCACATGGTGCAAAATTTATATTTTGAGTTTTGACTATCTTGCAAAGTTTGGAATATAAAGTTTCCATAACTTTTTACTTCTTTCTTCTATGATACACGTATCAAAAGTTATGCCTTAAGGTTCGTTTATACTACGCTGCACTGCGCAGTGCAGTGCCGCTATATTGATCACTTGCTGGAGCAACTCAACGTAACCTGCTGCCGCTGCAGTTAAAATAAATTTACTCGGTTCTTACCACCACCGCAATGCCGTATACTGGACAGAGACCCGAATTCGAAGCACTTCAACGTACCGCACAAACGCACTTGCGTGTATGTATGCACGAACTTTATACATCTGAACAAAAAATAAAGTACAACATAACAGATTTTAGGTATTTTCTTTTATTTTTTCAAAACGTCCTGTGGGCGACATGTGGCGGGTTTTCCCAAATCACATCACATTTTAGGGGGGGGTAGTGTCTGAAGAGGGTCTGAAAAGGGTCTGAAACTGAAAAATGGTGGTCAGTTACTGGGGAATTACATCCACATTTTAGCAATGTTAGGGTTTATTTTTATGTTTTGATGCCAAGGACTCCATTGTGATGAATTTCGTCAGATTTCGTTTTTCAATTTTTTCGAAAATTACAATTTTTACTTAAAATTAAGACCACGAGTAGGGCGCTTTGCGGCCACTTCCTAGAACCTTACCCATTTTTGAGATATTTTCTGTGTAGATGAGATAAGCCGTATGAATTGTATTCTGAAATTTTCAGCACATAGCTCTTTTTCGTTTGGTCACAGTGCCAATTTTTATAATTTGGCAATGTCTCTATTGAAAACATAGGGTGCAAAAGTTCGTTGACCTACACACAAACCTATGGCACATAATTGCGTAATGATGTATTCCAATTAACTGGCTGCCACAGCGAAACCGTTCAGTTAAAGAGCTCAAATTTCTGGCGTAGGTACTATCAATTATTACCTTTAGGATAAGTTTTCAATGATTGCAATAAGAAAGCGCATGTACCTTTTAATGGCAAAAGCGCCCTCATAGCTGAATTTAACCAAAAATGGCCATTTTTACGAACGCGGTAGCTCTGACACTGCTGGAACATTTACAAATGGATTCTTTGACCTCAAATACATATGTTTAGATACCAAAATGGCTAAAATGTCATATATAATTACAGTAATTGACAAATTTATCATTTGCAGACCTTCTTCAGACCCCCCCCCTTAAATCACGTTTTTGGACGGCACCTTCTCATTTTTTGACCGATTTTGACAAATTTGGTGTCAAAATGCTCAGGGGATAAAGCTGCATCAATAAGAGTTAGGACAAAATGATCTGAAATATCATTTTTTCCCCCTGTACAGCCCACCTCTAATAATAGTGATTTCATACAGATAAGACACTCAATAGAAATGCATTTGGCTACAGAAATTATGTCTTAAAAGAGAGAAAAAAGGTGATTTTGACTTGCTTATATTTCAATATAAAACAGGCTGAATTTCGTATTTGCTCCTATACGAAATTAGAAATTTCACACTTTTTGTACCAAAGAAACATTTCTCATCTTAATCCTTTAAGATGGCGATATTTTTGATGGAAAGCTTTACATCAGGGCAAAAATCTGAATTTTCACATTTTTTAGGGACACCTGTTATTTGAAATCTCTCGTTGCACCTTTAATAATTTTGAACCTAAAATCCCCTTTTTCTTCCTGCAAACATAACCTATATTTATGGACACAACACATGTATGTCCATCAAAAGTAACATTAGACACAAACACAAGGATTTTTGACCTACTTATTGCGACAGGATTTGATTTTTTCTCGATTATGTATTTCAGGTCACTTATCATATCAACACAATTTCCAAAACTAGCAATGTTTTCAGATAAATTTTTATAACAAAATCTGTTTTTTGGCAAATGTTACATGTAATGGCAAAAATGGAAGATTGTGTCCATCAAACAGTGAACATTCACTTTCAAAAAGTCTCATATCTTGAACACTTGTTACGGCAACTCAACTTTCGAGCAGATTTCGTTTGTGAATTTCATGGGGTACAGAGTGGTCCACTGTGTCAAACAAAAATTTCATAAAAAGCATTTTTGAGATAAGGTTAAACAACTGGACCCTTCCCTGTAAAACATGCCATGCGCCTGTTCTGGATTTCCTGTTTTTGCACTGTACGTTGCAATAAATGTTATCAACTGCACGGCCCATTTCTTCATGGTAGTTACCACACAGCACCACGAATTACCTACCCACTGTAACATCTCGCCGCCAGGATTGTGTATTTTTGCCGCATATAGACGAAATAGTGACACACACAGCGGCTGTCCCCCCATCGTGGAGTAGCTACGTGGTTCATCGGCTCTTAGCGCGTCACTGTATTTCTCATGGCCAATTTTGGTTTTTAGATATTTTGGTATTGTGGCAGGACTATGGGGATTTTTCATGATGCCCGAGTTGAATTTCATAATGATTTTTCCTAAAAACCTTAAAAAATGCTAAACAGAAACAGGTATAGCTCCCTTCATTCACATGAAATTATCCACTCTCAAAATGGCGTCGTGGTACCCGCTGAGTAGCTAACGGTAGGCACCGGAGTTTTGCGCATTTAAACGGCAAAATGCGCGGCCCGTACTTTTAAAATGCGCGATTTTAAAGTCAAAAATCACGAAAATTGCGTTTCCTTATGTTTGCCCTGCTAGTCCAACCCGGAACACGAAAAAGTCTTGCAAAACAAGGCTCAAACTTCCAAAGTTGACATCCTATTTCTTGCTTTTTTCTCAGCTTAAAAATTACAAGAAGCCATCATTAATCACCTATTTCTATTTCCCCTCTTATTCCGAATAAAATATTTGAATCAGATGTAGATGGCCGGCTGCCGCGGGCTGAGTCCTTTTGCATACATCCCCGAGAATCCTTTCGCACGTGGGATTGGGGACTCCCCGGCCCCGGTCTCTGATGACGTGATCGCGTGACGGGTTTTCCACTCTTTGCCCCTGAGTTGGAAAGTTTAGTGTTGTTTCATCTCTTCCGCATCCCTACCGATTTCTCGTCCGGGAAAATACCTTCCTACCGCGGCCAAGTCCGAATTTGTTTAATGCCGAAGAGATTAATTATCCCTGGATAAACGTTATGAACAAAGACCCGATCCGCGCGTTCATAGCTTTGATAGCTGCATCAATATTATTGTTAAATCACGAGCCCATCCATATCATGACGCTTAAATGGAAAATAGGTCGGTCATCCGTGTTCAACTAATATTAATAAAGTACTCAAATTTCAAATTTATAAATTTTTTATACATTTTGACTATATTGTGCACTTATTGGAAGCTTTGTGGAGTCATCAATTTTCACCGACGTTTGCATAATAATGATTTAATAAATCAGCCTTGTTTTTGTTTATTGCAAATTAACATTAAAAAAGGTGTTTTTTAATCAAAATCGTGAACAATTCGCGATGGACCAACAATCGGATAGACCCAAAATCGCGATTGTTTTCGGCGTTTTGCGCGATCGCGCAAAACTCGGTGCAAGCTACGTGGTAGCGGCATGTCTACTCCAGTACCGTCTACACCACATCCACCTCTCTCCACCTAGTGTGCAACTACCAGGGTAGACATTGGGTTTGGTTACAGGCAGAGTAGCCACATCACTGTATACCTCATAACTGGTACTTTGTAAGCCCTATCTTGGGCAGCTACTTCCTCGCAATTAGCTTAGTGTGTACTGTGCTGTAGCTGCCATGGTAGCATGGTGTGCTGCCGTATAGGCTATCACGTAGAAAACGGTCGTGTAAACTTGATGTAAATCATCCAATCCTACAGCTTGCTTCAGAAGTAGTTGAAATGAGTGTTCCTTACAATTTCCATAACAGCTGGGTTAGGTTACAGTGCCAATGAATTGAGATGGCTTGTATCACGCCAGGTTTCCTCAATATTCCATTATATAAGTTTCCTGTATTTGGGCAAGCATGACTTGGAAAAAACAATTTACCACATTGACCTCTGTTTTACTCTCACAACTTCAAAGTCGAACACTTGACCTTAAAGCGGCACTGGCCATTTTCACAAAATATCGAAACACCTTCTTAAATTTCCTCGCACTGATCGTCTAGGCCAGCACTTGAAAATAAAGATAGAAATTACACATAAAAATAACAGCCCAAAACCGATAGGGAAATTAATAAGAGCTTAAAACATCCTCATTAATTTGTCAGGCTAACTTTTAAGTTTCCATACTTGAATCACCAAATGTTCAATAGTCATAAAATTCTTACTCATTGATATTAAAACCACAAAGGTCACAGACCAGTCCAACATGTGCCATGCGGTGGGAATCAACTCCGGTTCCGGCGTGTTTTACTTGGTCTTAATGCCATTTCCGCTTCCTCTGCTGAATTAATGTTGCCGGCGACATTAATTAAAAATCGCTGTTTACACGTAAGCATGCTGATTTGGGCTTAATTCATTCCAGGTGACCCAGAAGGCTGATAATTAAACTTACACATGCCCCCCCAAAATATATTTTTTAAATCTTGAGGGTGCACTATTTTTCATAGTTGCCAGTGTCTCCAGGTGGGTGACACTTTGTACAAATGCCCACAGACATTTTCGATACGGTAAGTCATTTATGCATATGACGTAAGGTCCGGGAATGACATAGGCGGCACAGTGACCGGCGATCCCCAAGTCACATTTCATCATATCCCTCCACTTCAATGATCGAGTGTCCATCCCAATTTATTTAGGATACCTGGTTTCTCTTAGATGGAGAGAGTCGCATTTACTGCGCAAAATAGGCACTAGCGTGAGCCAAAGACAAGAAAAAAAAACCCCTACTTTTATGTCATGCCTGGTTGGAATTTTTTTCCCTGTGGCTGGGAAGGTCGGCTGTGGCAGATTTCCCATGGCTGCAAAGCAGCCAATGTGCAGTATTAGTGGCATATAGTGGGTGTCTGGTTGGGGATGTGCCCCACTTAGAAGCTGGAACTTTGTTGAAAGATGTTCTGATTGGGGTTTGTTGCAATTTTTTACACTTACGGTGTGCGCTTCAGGTCAAGATTCAGCTTGAATAAGCCCATATCAATATGACATAATTTGCGATTGCCTGGGAGCCGTGCTTTCAAAGCTTGAACAATCATAAATTGCAGTGTGTGGTGTCAACATAATTTTTGTATCGCCAATGACCACTTTTGGCACCAGGTTGTTCACACCTACGGATACACACTCACGGTCCAGTCCTAGGCCCGTAGGATGTTTATTTTTGTTAGACTTATCCAATGTATTAAAGCAATATTCGCACATTTTTTGAAGAGCGCCCCAATTTTCAAAAGTTTATATTTTGGCCCAGTTACGTTGGTACTTTGTCTAAGAAACTATACCTGCAACGAGAATGCTAAGAAATGCGTATTTATCCATAAATAAGCGATTTTGTAATTCGAATTGGGAGCCCCGTGGACTTAACGGCAGAGCTGGAAATGCTACGTTTTATGTCCTTCCATGATGAAATTTAGTGCCACCTCGAGAAGATCACCTCTAACTTGACTTGCCTGACAATAAAACAACTAATGGATGAGCTAAGAGACACGTAAATGGCGCTATTTCCCACTATTTCACATTGGAAGCAGTGTTCCCGCAGCCGTTGAATTATTATCGGGGGATCCCCGATAATAAATACAAAATCCTTCGTTTGTGACACACATACATTTTCGATCTTTACTATTCCACAGGTATAGTTTACTACCAGTTACCAATGCAACCGTGTAAAAATCTCAATTTGTTTTGAAAATTGGGGGCGCTCTCAAAAAAATGTGGCTAATCTTGGCTTTAAAGTCTCAGAGTTTTTGCTTGATTATATACGTTTTATTTTTTCCTTCACATCTTTGGGGTTTGTCCCCCTTTATTCCATTCATTTTTATGCTCATTTTATCAACTGATGAAAACTTCCCGAAGTCAGCAGGATTTTCCAGGAAGGACTTCTCGATTTTCTTATTTTTCCCAAATTCTCCCTATACTATAAGTCTCTTCACCATTGTAAGCGCCGAGGATTTACACCCCGGCAAATACCAACTCGAGTAGTCGAGTTATTCCCCCTCCACGGCTTGTCAATTGAGTATCCCTTAGAAGGCTGTACACAGGGCTGGAAACAATAGTTATTTCGGTAACCAATAATTGGATTCCCCTATTTCCCGCGATAGACGCTGCGAAGGCAGCCGCAGCGCCACGTTCAGCGGTGCCAGGGGGAGTGTCTGAGGGGATGTGCCCCCCTCCGAAGGTGAAGCTTTTTGAAAAAATGCCAGCGAATGCCGCGATTTGTGCACCATTTCCCATTTTCGGTATCAGAATGGTCAATGCTGAATGTTGTGTGTGTGTGTAAATTGACACAGAAATTAGAAACAATGAATAAAAAACGATGATAATGAACAAAATTTCTTGCCTATTTCTTTCAGCCACGTGCGTATCATGTCATTGTCAGCTCGTCTCAATCGGTCGTCTGTCAATGTTATCGTTTACTTTGTTCCGAAACACAATGATTGCGATGCTCGTCATCGGTTCACGTACCTCCCTCACTGTCACACGTACTTATCAATAAGCTTGTGGAATCCATGCACTTGGAAGCTAAAAATTTGCGCATGCGCCAAAGATATTTTGGGTATCACATATTCCTAATTGCTGGTGCCCCGACTAGTAGATCAATGCGGCTGGGGTTTCCCAACAACTTAAAATAGCAAGAGAAAAGAGATTGCTCGCTCTCACGCTCCGCTGATATTATTAACCACAATAATCAGTAACGGCAACCTAACGAACCATTAAACAATATGACTGTCGAAATAATATTTTGTTGTTCTTGTTGTTGAATCTCGTATACAGTTTATCTAAATTGTAATTTTTCGGACCGTCAGTCACCGTGGCACCACACGGACCTGTCAAGACACGCACGCTTCTTGCCTCAAACTAGGCTCCAAGCTGGCCAAGGTTCACGACCTTTACTTCACTTATGCCCATTATAACATGGAATTTCATCCGACGTAAACGCCGTTTTATATCAATCCTAGCCATCCACCAAATAACATTTTGAAAATTGGTTAATGAAACGTTAAATCATCTATTCATGATGTTATTTTTTGAAATAGCGAAGGCTTGATTAAAATATTCCATTGCAAAGTAACAACCCATAGCTGTTTACCCATAAACCTCGTGGTGTTGGTGGTGTAATGGATGATTACGCACGCGCGAATTGTCACTTGAACCTTTTATGATGAATGGATATTAAAAAAGCACAACATCTACCGAACATCGGTAAAGGACAAGCGACTCTAATTAGTAGAGGCGTAATATGACACTGTCCTATACAACCTTGAAAAAATTCTAATGAAAAGGACTCATTGCATATTCTGGTAGGCCTATAATAAATAATTACCAAAAAATTTGTCCCCCTCCTTCTCGTTGCTGCGTTGGTCAATATTCTAGGTCAAGGTCACGACACGTTAGAAGGTCTATATGGGTTAACGGGCTCATCAAATTGTCTAGATCAAAAATTGCTGTCTATACCCATGTTTTTGGGGTCAATAAACACAATAAAAGTCTTGAGGCTTACAAAAGGGGGGGGGGGGGGGGTGATGTCTCATTATCTTTCAGCATATAAAGCACTTTTAATCAAACATTTTCACCGTTTTCCAATTCCTCAGTCATACAAGTATCAAATAAAACCAAAACGTGACCATAATCTATAATGAAACATCTAAAATCAGTGGATATCAATGATCAAACTAATTACCATTCTTTGACAAATGATCAGAAGCCTCATTACCACTTGTTGAAAATAAGCCAACTCCTGAAACTGCATCACAGGCGCAGTGATTCGCCCTGCTCCACCCAAATGTGTTTTCCTCAAAAATAAAACAAAACCTTCAAACAGCTTTCTTGGGGGAGAATAACAAATTGAAGGAGGGCCGTAATTCAGTAGAGGCTTATGTGACAACGTTATATGTAACCTTGAACAATTCTAATAAAAGGACTTTTTTTTTTATATTACTGTAGGCCTATATATGAATATTTAATGGAAAAATTTGTTCGGCCTTCTAGTTGCTTCATTGTTCGATATTGAGTCAAGGGGGGTCAACCAGTTGGTAACCCCGCTTTAGAAAGGGTGGGTTTAAAAATTCTGAAAATTGGAAAGGGTGGGTTACTGGTTCATTGGTATATGGTGCTTTTGTAAAAAGGGTGGGTCAGAATAACAAGTGTGGGTTTTTGTTTGTTAATAAAATACAATGCCTATCTGTGGAGTTATGTTTGCCATGATGTGGAAAAAATCAAAACATCCATACATTTGCCATGATTTTACAAAACAATGTGTGGTTGATACTGTTTTAATGTAGACATGTTAGACAGGGGTAGAATGAACTTTTCAAAACCAATGATTTACACTAAAGATAACATAACATACATGACTTATATTTTGAAAGGCCCTTTTTCACATAGCTACAAAGCGCCTTTAATGAGTAATACGACTGAAAGACGGGAGTTTTGAGCAGTGACATTAAAAACTTTTTCAAACAGTACTGGCACACGGATGTGATAGGAAATTTGGTTCCAATAGCTTTGGTGCAGCCACTGTAAAGGCCATGTCGCCAGCACATTTATTCACTAGACAACTAGAGTGAGACCGATGGTCGGCTAGACCGAGTGGTAAACAGACCAGGACCGTGAATTCTAACTGACCACAAGACATCTAACTGATGTAACTGGGGGCAACCCGTTCAGTGCCTTTAAATTAACATAACTAAAAGAGGTCTTGAATTTAATACGAGCAGAATATACTATAGGCCAGTCAAGTCTCCTTCAAAAGAGGGGTTGTGTGAGTAAATCTATGATACCGGAATATGAGACGACAGGGTTCGCCAGTTTCTTCCTTCCACAGGCGGAAAAAAAACGCGTTTTTTTTCCGCGGTTTTTTTTTTCCACTTGGAAGAACACGTGGCTTTTCTTTCAGTTTCTTATCTTTTCCACCGGCTGAAAGCGGAAGAAACTAAAAACGAGCATCAATGATGCTGTGGCTACTCCATATTTGTGGTGTTGATTGTCCAATGAAGTGAAACCACTTATTGTAGGCCTACACGCAACAAATGGTCCCATGCTAAGTGATAATTCCCATATCCTAAACGTCCTTAACTGCATTTTTTTTTTTCCACTTTTCTCGAAATCACGGAGCGGACCCGCTTTGTTTTTTAAGGGAGAATTGCCCCTAATTTCTAAACATAATTGCTACAAACCTTTTCTTTCGGCGATCTTCAGGTTGGTAGTCTTTTTTTCCGAAAAGGATGTAGTGATATAGGCCTACTAGCAACCAGCTGAAATTTTTCATTGTTAAGGCCAACAAAAAAACATCCATGTTTGTTCTCCAGTAGTAAACCTAAATGTAAATGCACTTTTCATTTTGAAATTTAAAAAAAAATAAATTGAAAAGGTTTCCCCCGAAAATTGCTCAAATTGGCTAAATGGCAAGTCAAACAGTTGCACAATCTACTTGATTGATCCAATTTAATTAGTTTTATAAAACAAAATATTGATTCTGGATCACTTGGGAATCTTATCATTTCTGTTTTTTTTGTCCTAAAAATGCAAATCTCCTCATTAAATAAAGAAAACTAACAAAAATATGGTAAAATGGATCCAAATTAAATGTCTTTGGCCAACTACTGGCAACAAACTTGAATCCCCTGCTGATGTCACTACTCCATCACCCAACCCATCACCCACCCATTGGATCCTGTAATCCATCTTAAACCTGACTACCCCCAACCATCACAACCCACAACTTCCACCACAGCATGAATACTGACTGTTTGTCCTTTTCAACCACTGATTTCAGTACTCCATCAACCAGAGGGCAGCAAAACGCTACAAAAACCTAATTAATAGAGGTGTAAAAAAAATAATTTTACACAATTTTTAATTGCTTAGGTGGTATACATTCAGGGAGTAAAACAGTAAAATTTAAGATGACATTGAGGAATATGAGGGCTTGTGTATGGCCCAGGCCAGGGAGATTATTAACAGAAATTACTTACAATACAACATTAACTGCTGTTTTTCTCAACTTTATGTACAACTTTGAGAAAAAATTACTTTCTTCCTTTTACCTCTCCCCACGTTTTTTCAATTTCAGAAATTTGCAGAGCAAAACACATCCTCACTCGGTCAGCATGGGTCAGAGTTATTAAACCCGGATCTAATGTTAGAAGCTACAATTGCATTTGTATAAGGCAACCAAATTCCCTTCCTGTCAGCCACCAATTACACCAAATCAACCATTTATTTCGGACATACTTTCCCACCTTTCAACCACAGATTTCCAATGAAAAGTATTATTCACTGAGCCTGTCAAAACTGAGTACTTATAAAATTTTGTCCGTACAGATCTCCTGCAACTTTTGGTCTTTGGTTTTTTTTTTTTTTCATTTTGGCTTTCTTAATCAACCTGTACCGGGGGGGGGGGGAAAATTTTTTGAGTTGAGCCCCAAAAAAATGGGGTCCCGAAACTAGTTTGCCCAGAAAATTTTCAGAAATAACTGCGATCTCCCTCTATTTCTGCTACTTTTTGACGAGTTCTTGAAATAAAATTTGGTATAGATATGGCTTTGACAGCGAAAGTAGGGTCCTTGGAAAGGAAATGGTTTTCTAAAATGGGAGTCCACGGGAACTGATAAGAGCACTGAAATAGGGACTTAACTGCATTACATAACTCATACTTCCCCTCCCGATGTGAGAACCATACTCCCTCCCCATGTGAGAACCCCCTCCCCACCTGTAAATTTAATTGTTCTATGCTGTCATAACCCACAGTGTTAGATTTTGGTATCACGCACATTTGTTCCATTTAAACCTTAAATTTCCAATTCACCACACACACACACATGCAATCACACACACCAATGCACACATAGTAGCAACACAATAATCAGTTCATAAATGACAATGATGAAGTGGCATTCAAAGGATAAAAGAATCATATTTTAGTGTCATACAAAGAAAACTTTCTAAATTAAGAGGTAACATACTCCATTGTGACAAAATCATATGTTATTTGCACTAAACCTTTACCTACTGAGTGTAAAATTACAAGGGCATTGCTATATCTTGACGACACTGGTGTCTGACCCGTTGTCTGGTGACCCTGGCTATCTATGACAAAACAAACATCCAGGCCAACACACATTCACACTTGAACAGTTACTGACCTTGATGTCCCAAAATGGTTCCCTGTTTCTTGGGTAAGAGACACTACTAACATACATCAAAGGTCACCAGACACTACATGAACCAAGAGTATTGAATAGTCCCCCTACAAGAAATTGTTACAAAGCTGTTCTACAAAGTGTAACATTTCTGTGCGTTTCTTTCTTGATAGTTTTGCCCTTTTTTCTTTCTTGCGTGTTAATGGTATTCCAAGGGGGGTGAGTGTTACTTTGGGCCCTATAGACCTTTTGCTCGACTCCTCCATACCACTCACTGTGTTTTGGTTTCAAATACTTGTGTCGTAATTCGAAATAAAGTTTTGATGACCATATTGATCTATCACCCAACTCTGTTTTAGACTTACTTTCTAAGACCAAAAGTCATTTAAAAATTTTCTATGTTAAAAAAGCACATGACTTATAGTTTTGTTTATATTAGTTACCAGGAATGAAATATAGGAAATAATGTCAAAATACCATTCAGGACCCACTCCCCCTACCTACCCCATGCAATTGCATAATCAAAACCGCCATTTTATATGTCATCAGCCTAAATATAAAAAAAAAACAGGAAGAAAACTGATTCTCACTTTTTACCCCAGAAGCCATGCAGAGTCTCCTTGTAAAGACTTGAACATCGTCAAAATATGTTATTGTCTCCCTAACCCAGGTTTCCCCACTATAAGCCATTACAACAAAAGAACACTATAATGGTTGCGACTTTTTATGATTTGTATTTTAAAATTACAAATTGGCCATAAGATTAAAGACACTATATCAGTGAATTGGCTTAATCAGCAAATCGAAACAAAAAAAAAATCATCAAAAACAGATTTTTACATGTATGTTAACAAGTACAGGTATCCTAACATTACCCTGCTAATGATAAACCAGAACGCAAACCTCATAAGGACAGGATCGGATATTTTAGTCATTCCTTTGTCCCGTATCGGACAACTTACTTACAACCGTAAATTGAATGAGAATCGTATCTTGGAACTCCGTCCGTTCTTTTCCCTTCCCTTTTTTTTTTGTCATTCTAGCAGCGGGAAAAGGTAACATATGATAATTCTACCTGGTTGTCCGTGCCTAGCCTCCTTCATTTTAAGCTGTTCCTGCACATTTCAAATATTTTTCAAATCACTGATAGTGTCTTAAACAGCTTTTTCATTTGTGTGCATCTACCAATACAACTGTGATAGTATAAAATGTGCACTGGAAAGCTGGGTCAAATAAGTAACAAGTTCATCCTGTATAAATTTGATAGCAAGTCAAAACAAAATTGTGAACGAATTTTACGATATACTTGCAAGGTATAACATCATGCTATAAAAAACTTGTAATTAATTTTGAAAAAAAAAAAAAAACCAAAAACAAAATACAAAACCACAATTGTACATTTAACAGTACTAAGGAGCCTTGATGATTTGGAGTGCAAAGCAGATGACTATGGGGTAATTGTAATTATGTTTGTTCTAATACAGTGTCTTTAAAAGATTAAGATTTTCTCCTTTCTTCCAGTTTCTTCAAATAGTTTCTTCTCCGTTTCTTCCGGAAGAACTGGAAAAAACAACCTCCGTTTTTTTCCAGTTTCTTCCATTCTTCCGGAAGAAAGAGGTTTCTTCCGGACGTTTCCGAACCCTGTGATACTACAACACTTGTTTGAAGCTTTGGGAGTATGTTGAGGTTCTTTGATCTACCATTGATCCAACAGATTACAGTAGTCCTAATGCTGAGACAAATCATATGATCTAACACATTAGCACAAGATCAAAAATCTAGGAATCTACGTATTCATAAAGGTTTCAATTTGCCCAGTTAACAGATTTAAGCAAGGCTTGTACACATGTTTAGACATTAGACATTTTGGTTGTCAAAAATACGCCCAAATTGCGAACATTATCAGATTAGGCCAGATAGCACAGCATCCAGCTTGAAGGCTCTAACATCATCGAAAGTAGTTTCATGTGGTGACTTGATGAAGCTATCCTAAGAAATTTGTTTTTGGTCAGGATTTAATTTCGTTTATTCTCAATCATCCACTGTTAACATCACTACGCAACGTGGAGTTTGAACAGTGCAACACACAGTGTCCTCCTTGAATTATGGGATCGACATCCTGATACACCTGGATGTCATCAGCATAAATTGGTATTTCACACCGTGGTGATGGAGGATACGACCAATATTGGTGTGTATAAAATACACAACCAAGGCGGCCAATTACACGACCCTTGAGGTAGGACCATATTCTAGGTGTATTATTGTCAGAGTATTTAAACCCCCGCAGACATAATACGGCATGATCTATCCCTTAAGGTAAGATGAAAACCATTCACGCACATGGATCCTCTGAGCCCGAACCCCACATTGTTCTTCGGCTCATACCAGTAATATTTTACTCTTTCAGTGTCCACAGTGTCAAACGCTGACGGAGAAAATCAACATAAATAAAAAATCAGGAAAATGCGCCTCTTGATATCATAGCATGTTGGAAAATCCTAGGAACATAGGCTGTGCATTCTCGTACTGTGCAGTGCTTATAAGGCAGCCCTGCCAGTGGTTCTGACATTTCAGTGGTTGTAACTATGATCAGTATCTGTGAAGTGACACATTTCTCAACCAATTTAGAAATGAGAGGCAAGTTAGCAAGGTCTATATTGGCTCAACATATTCTTATCAAGCGAAGTTTTTTTTTTCAACACAGGTGTGTAATTACATGCTTGAACGAAGTTTGACTGGAAAAAAACCTGCAGATAAAGACATATTTACACCTAATGGCGGGTTTAGATAATGGTAATAGATCAGAACTTATGTTGTTTAAATAGCCAGTCTGGCAGAATATCTAAGACATGACTTGATTAGTACACTTGTTTTACCATAGTTTATCATCACAGCTTCAGACACGTGTTTTGAATTCCTGAAGATTAAATGCTACATGAACACACCTGTGAATGGTCGACAACACATTGCATTGATTATTGTACCAAAGATTGTCAACTTTCACCACGAATTGTTGTTGACCTACTAATGAAAACTTGCCAAATTTATTGGCAAGAAGGAGAAAGGACTTCAGTGCTCCCAGGCTGGTTTGTCAATTTTTGTGTTCAAGAGTTCACATTTTCCGATATGATCATGTCCTTAGTGCTATCAGTCTTTTAGTTTGTCTTTGAAATATACAGTTTTTGATTTTACCACGAGTCTCCCTAACTGTTTTCTTGGCCAGCAATATAGTTCTGAAGGATCGTCTGCAGATTTACTCTTGCGCCATTTCCTCCATTATCCTTTCCGCTCTCACTGATCGCCGTCTCTCCCTACGCACAAATTCAACTTGTTCACACCATACACAGGGCGATGTTTTAACGTTCTTCTGTCTTTTCTATGGGAGGGGCTATTTGTCAAGTAACCTCCCACAAGCAATATCAAAAGTCTTTCAAGGAGTTTGACTGGCATTGAATAATCCATGACTCTGAGGATACATCGTAGATGTTAGGGCAAAGACAAGGTTATGTATCAATTTTCCCTGTACTTGCGAAAGGTATGAGTACTGTTTTGGATTCTTTAGGTTTAGACAAATTGAGAATGCAACGAACTATGTAACGATCCTTATAGTAAAAATAACCAGATCAACCTAGACATCTTTAAACGAGATGGTCACTCTCTAAGTTTATTAGATCAAATCTGGCATATGTCCACAACGTAGTTGGGTTCGTGACCTGCTGTGCCATACCAACAGAAGCAAGACCACTGGAGAACCTTTTCACATCTGATTTGTCATAAACTAAAGATGCTGGATGTAGTTCAGAACCCACTGCACATGTGTCCAGTCCATAAAGTAAAAGGTTGGGTTATTGAGTTCAGTATAAAGGGTTTTCCATAAAGGGTGGGTTGAAACATAAAAGGTTGGGTTAAAAAACCACCACTGCCTACTAGGTCCAATGAACTTTAACTGAATAATAGCATTGATGGGTCACAGCTGCTCAGCCAATGTTGGCCTAACAAGCAAAAAGGTGGTTTCTATACCCATGTTTTTTAGAGTTCAATAAAAAAATAAACATATTTCTTTTATTAGGCTTACAAAATGCAGCCATCATTGTTTTTCATCATTTTTTTCATCATCATAGACATCCCTTTTAAAAATCCGAATTTTTACAAAGTTTTCTCTCAAACATAAATTCAGCCAATTCGTCCAGTCTGTACAAATATTAAACACAGATATTTACCTTAATAGCACTTACACTATTATTTCAAATCATGAATTTGTTCTTCGGACGATCTACTGACAGTCTCCCTGAATGTGATTTAATAGTGTGGTACTATGATAGACCTTTGCATAAATATTTTCATTTGGGACTATTAAAGAAACCCATTAACCACTGCTAAATGGAGCCAACTCCCGCAAATAACGGGACCTGGCCCGTACCAAATATCACGTAACCAATCAATCGGTCGCTGTTAAGATAAATTCCTCCCCCTTCCGGCAACATGTCTTACAAAAACAAAAACAGATTCATAACAAAACTTTCCAACGACCCTTCGTGTAGGTGGAGATTAGACACTTGTGTGAGTGCCATAAGGTCGTGGACGGTAGGTATCGCCACAATACTCAAGTTATCGCTCTTTCCTCACTCCTGAAGGGAAATCGCTGTGCTAGCTTCCCTTCCACAACCTTACTTTTGCACAGAATACCCACGGCATGGCTTTATCGGTGGCGGAAGAAGGACGCAGAAGGTAGCCAACGCCAATGCAACCCCTGCCAAAGCCCCACCCATAGTCGAAAATACTACTCCTTGGTGAAGATCTAGGTCGATCAGCCTCCAATAGGGATTGGACGCGACACCCCCTATCTTGTTTTGAGAACTAATCCATGCATCAAAACTGTTGGCATGGTTGAAGTAGAACTCCCAACTGACATGGTCCAAATGTCTGGGATGAAGGCCTCTTTAAAATAGAATGCCCAGGAGGAAGCGTGAGCGCGAACATCAATGCCTAAACCAAGAAGCCAGTCAACCAATCAGGTTTTTTATGTTCATTTCGATGACTATGAAAGTCCAGCTAGCTCAATGTGTCCCCTTGCGGCAGGCTTTTCTCTTCTCTGGGCTGTCTGCAACCCCGGTTTCCAACTATGGTGAGACATGTCAGACACCATTTTTTGGGGGTAAAAGCCTGCAGGTTGGAAGAATGATCCCATCCTTGCGCTCAAATTGGTGGTGATGCACTCGTCCGGAGACAAGGCATGTATATCTGAACCCCCCAATGGCCACAACCCCCACATCCACTAGGAAGTTCCAGACGACTAAAGCTTTCCGGTTTAGGGGGTTTAAAACTTGTTCCGACACACGCAAAAAACAAACCACCCAGACCAATCCCACTCCGTAACAAGGCTACGAACCGGGGGACGATCGTAAACATACCCTTTGCCAGTGTGTACAAGAGCTGGGACCTGAAGAAACCGTCCTGCCATCACCGAGCCCTTTACGGGTTTGGCCTGTGCTGTTCGGTAAACGAAACCTCGGACATTCAGGACACTAAGTTAAACCAACTCCCTGAAGACCTCCTGAGGCAATTGCCACCCTGGTCTACGGTCCAGAAATTGCATGGATCGTAACTCCCCTCTCTATCGCACACCTGCAGGGAATCCTATGATCTTGTGAATTTGCCTGAACAGGAGCATGGCAGCCTTTTAGGAGCATGGGTGGTGCACTCTCTAGTTTAATCAAATCTAGGTATATTCCCCAACGATGAGTGGGGTTCGTTGACATCCTGCTGTGCAATCCAACAGCAACAGAAGCAAGACCACTGGAGAACCTTTTCACATCTGATTTGTCAGAAACTAAAGATGCTGGATGTATTTCAGAAGCCACTGCACCGTGTCACAGCCATATAAAGTAAAAGGGTGGTGGTTATTGGTTCAGTATAAGGGTTGTTGTTCATCATAAAAAGGGTGGGTTGAAAATAAAAACGGGTGGGTTACAACCACCACTGCCAACTATGGTCAATGGACTTGATAAGGCATGTGATGGTCACAGCTGCCTCAGCATATGGCCCCTAACTAAAAGCAAAAAAAGGTGGGTTTTATACCCATGTTTTAGAGTCAATAAAAATAAAAACATATTTTTTAGGCTTACAAACGCAGCCATCATTGTTTTTTCAACAGAGAAAGCACTTTTAATCCGAATTTAAAGTTTTTCTCAACATAAATTAGCCAATTCGTCAGGTTGTACAAAATATAAACAACGATACTTTGACCTAGGCTATTGACCGAAAAGTGCCGGACCGCTGCGGGCAAGACGAGGAGGTAGTTTGTTGGGAGAAGAGTTCCCAGCGAACTGCGCGTCCACAGATAAACCAGGAGGAGCGGTCGTTTTAAATCGACGATATACACAGATCGATGAACAAACATGCTTCCAAGTGGTGCTGAGTAAAGCGGTCACTCTCAAGTGAACTCCTCCCACAATTGTTATCTTAATTGTATAACGGTCGTTAAATGATGCAGCACAACGATCAATAAGCATGGCAAGAAAAAAATTCAGGATTTTATTGATGTCGAAAATTACCTCTTTGTAACAATCAAGGAATTTCATACAAAAACAACTTCACACTTGTATCATTTGTATTGATCATGCCAGAATTAATAGAAAAAACATTCTGGCATGATAAATAAACAAAATGATACAAGTGTAAGTTTCTTTTCATTAAATTGTCAGGTATATAGCTATACTCTAGCGAACATACCGTCGAAGACGATCGAGCACGGCTGTTTTAAAAAAATATTAAAAAACATCTACAAGCAACTTTTCATTCCGTTCTTCTCATACCAACGTATTTCTAATTTATTTAGTTTTAGTCGATGTTAAAATAATATTACATTTTAAAGCCGATGAGGGATGAAGATTTAAAGTCGAGTTGAGTTAGGGAAAGAACAAACGATCTCCGATTGATCGAGCAAACCTGCTCACGCATATCCCACACGTGTTTCCCAAGTTGTAAATGTAAAAACTTCCGCCGGAACTTCAGCTATTTATTAGAATTTTTCGTTAGGTTTCACCAAATGAGTGTTAAATTACACCAGTGATGTCAAATAATATCTACAACGTTTTGATTTAATAGACTGATATTAAATAGGGCGGCATAAACGCAAAATAAATAACATTTCGCATTTTTTTCGGCACGATCAATTTGTAAAATATTTACACATGCCCTGGGTTTGCATTATAATTAATGACTTTGCAATGGCTATGTGCACGTTTTCTTCATGTGGGCAAAGTAATGAAAATCGCCTCGAGTAGGGAAAAAGTGCTATCCATCAAAATAATGATAAAACGAGAAATAGCAAATGAAAAACAAATCGTGTTCATGGCTTACTTTACAACTTGAAGGTGTGGAAAATATATCCGTCGATCACGAATTTTTAATCTGGGATTTGGCCAATTTTATTCGCCATTCATCACTTTACCAAGGGTTTTATTTGATATACTTAGGGTAGTATAAATCGAGGTTCACTAAACACATGACGAAAAGAAACCAATCCGATGTGATTTTCCCTAAATACAGGAGTGCACTTTGCTAAACATCGTGAAATCGGCTGCATTCAAATCCCGTTTGAAAATTATCTTCTTTTCCTATATGCTTTGACATTTCCAAATAAAAAGTTTTCGCAGTTTACTCCCTTCCGTGTGTGTTGACATGACCTTCCTTCAACTTTTCGTCAACGGGGAAACCCGGGAATTCTTGGCCCGTCGCCCTACAAGGCGTGCCATGGACTTGAATGTCGCAGCTACTGTTTACTTGTCGAACATTTGCCATACATTAATTTGCGCTAACATTTTGCAAGGGGCGGGAAGCAAATAATTTTTTCTATAAAAATGTCATCGGCTTGCTCTAGGTCCTGCATGTGATGTTTTCACCCATAAGTTTTTGTCCTATATTAGGCCTATACTGATTTTTAACATTGTCACGACTGGGGCGAAATTGATTTAAAAAAAAAAAAAAATAGAAAATAAGAACTTGCAAACCTCGCCCCTCCCCCCGCCGGAATTGTAAAAACGGGGAATCCGCGGGTGACGTAATTAGGAAAAATTGTATTAGGAAAAACACCAGTCTAGGCGTCTGAGAAAAATAAAATCACGTTGTGATTTGTTCTGAGACGTATACTGCGTTTATTATACAAACAAATGGTAGAGAAACACGGATTTGGTCAAGCGTGACGACAAGGTGATAAAACACATCATTTACGTTTTGTAAGGTTGCCATGCTTTTCTCTAGAAACAGAATGGAATTTGTCACAGTAAGTTTCGGAGGCTGGATTAAATTCCTTGTGGTGTCTATGCAACGTGCACGCAGCTGGGTATGCTAATTAGGTGTGCCTAGTCGGCAAGTATTGTCAAGAGGGAACCGCCTGAGTGGAAGTGCTGGCGATTATCGTTGTGAATGTTTGGTTGAAAAATACCTGGAAAAATTTCATATGCAGATTGTTTCAACTGATTTTTGGTGTATTTTTTTATAAGTTACCAAGCAAAAATAGTTGTACAGAGTACAGAACTACATGTTATCTTGTTTGTAGTGTAACGATTACACGCAATAATAGAGTAAACTCAGAGGAAAATGAAATCATTTAACGTAAATAAACAAAAAAATGTTGATATATTTCAGGTTGCGATAGTTTATTTGTGCTTTGTTGCGGTTTTAATTTTTTTGCGTTTTTGTCAGTGAGGTTTAATGTTACAAATACGATGCCAGTGACTTTCCGCCGGATTTGGCATTGATACGATCAAGCCAAGAACCAGGGCCAAGAAAATAATATAAAATATTGTATTCATGGCTAAAGTTTTATGTCCTGAGGGCCAGTCCGTACGTACGGAAACGGTGTGAAAAACAATATATAAACCATAAATGATATATCTTGATTTTATTATCGTAAACTTGAGTGGAAACTAATTGCACCCAACGCATTTCGAGTGTCAATGTATGGCGCCTTGGCCAACAAAAACTTGACTCAAGTAGCTTCAAGTGGTTTGAAGTGGACCCGGGGAAGTAGATTCGATCGATCGGTTCTGACCCGGGGTCCTGACCTCGAAATTGCTGCCCAAAATTGCTAACCCAGAGCCCTCAAACACATTGCCAATTACATTTATTTAGTAAAGGAAAAAGAAGAAGAAGAAAGAAGAAAAAACTATATGCATGTGATTTAATCGCAATCTGACAAAAATATGATTTTAAATTTGTGAGCACCCGTGGCACGATCGGTAGGTGAAATGCTGGGTTGATTTACACATCGCAGTTCGCAACACTGGCCATTCGCAATCATTAGGCCGTGGTCAAAAAGGCTGAGCGATGATCCCGTGCAGGTTAAAGATTTAGTTACTTTTTCAGCAACAGACACTCGTAATTCTATCGCCCTCGTGTACTTTTTGATCGCAAATTGGCAATATCGTTTTTAAAATTTTAAAAAAAATTATTTGTAAATAGGCGTAAATGTTGAATCAAGATTCAAGCTGACGTGCGCGATCAGTCCGCGTGTTCAATCGCCGTGTTGTCTTGTGTATTTTTAGCTTTTTTTTCATTTTACAAGCCACAAATATGAAAGGACATATTGCGAATTATAACAACGTTATCATTTTATTTCAATGTTCATATCACTTTGTTAAATAATTTTAAAAATAATTTCGGCTTATTTTCTGTTTCATTATTTGTGTGTTTGGTTTACTTCTAATTAAAACATTAAATGAAGAATGTTGTTTGACCAGTACATTCAATACATGGGGTGAAATATACGGGATATAGTAAATAGACGGGCACTAAAAGAACAAATTAAAGAAAGCCTTAATAATTTAACAGGCATATAATGTTCCGGCATTTGTCTTTTATGTTGTATATTTACTCAAGTTAATCACCCTTCATGGGACAGCGAATAGAGTAACAAGAAAAAAAAAAAAAAACATCCGCAATAGAATGCATTTATTGTTGGTTTCAAGCTTTCACCCCCAATGCATCATTGGCAATCATTTGGACTGAATGCTATACAAAATAGGGGAATTTCTTGAAAATTTATCGGCCGATGTTCAGCGGGACTGCTATCAACAATTGGAATTGGCCCGATCTACTCAATTAGCTGCAGATTTTAAACGAAAATAAGCAACTCTAGACAAACTGGAATAAACAAAATCATAACTTGTAATTATTCGGAGAAAGAAAATCATAAGTTTTTAGGCCTGGGCCTAGTTCGCATGCAATCCTTTTATGAGCAAACCAGGGCATTACGTTTTTCATAACGGATCCGCTCTATTTTAGAGATGAGACGCCCAGCCACATGAAAAAGTTCATCACGTAGAAGTTACTTTTTTTTACTATGCCTGGTCTAAATTTCCCGGGGAATCATGAAGTAAAGTAAGCGGGGGGCGGGAATGGGGGGGGGATATATGTTGTAACAGTTTGGTTTTTACGTTAAACCAATTCAAGTTATTTAAATGAGAAATAGGGCCGCTCACAACCTACATCATGTTTAAAAAAATTCATGCCATGCAGCCTATATCCCGCGGCCCGTAGGTCATCGTGAATTACCAACTCCGTGTATCTCCGTACATGATCATAAAAAGGAAGGGGTGTCATAAACAACAATCTGGTTGGGAGACTCAGACATTGCCTATCGCAGAGTTACAGCATTTGTAACTCCATGATATAATTCAGCCACTACTACTACTAGGTGACACGGTAGTTGATTGAAAAGTCAATAAACTATGAGTATGAATGACAGTTAATTTGATATATATCCTTGACCATTCACAAGTCAGGAGTCGCGTCCCCAGATATTGGATTAATGAAGATCTATAATCACCGAGGACTTACCCGGAACTTTAACAAAAGAAAGTTGGACTCAGGGAGGGAGTACGGACCGCGCGCGCTGTGCGGTGCACTGTATTTTCGGCAAGAGCCCTTATAGCTACCAATATTATTGTCAAATCAGAATATTGTTTGGACGATACTCGAATGACGAGTAATGGGTTGATTAATAGTGTGTCGTTAATAGTGTGATCGGACTTTTGCATGAAATATTCATTTGTGGGTACTATTAAGAAACCCATTAACATGCTAAATAGCCAAACTCCCGAAATTAATCGGGGGAAATGCACGTACCAAATATCAGACTCACAGAAAGCGGCGCTGTTTAATTCGCCCTCCGCAAAATGGTAACACAAAACAAAAAACAAGTCAGACAAAACCTTCCAACGGACCTTCTTGTAGTGGAGAATAAAAAAATTGTGTGAGTGCCATAAGGTCGTGAAAGGTAGGTATCATACTCAATTTACGCTCTCTCATATGAGAGGGAAATTACGCTGTGCTAGCCTTCCTTCCAAAACCTCCCCTACTTTTGCACAGAAATACACCGGCATGGCTTACTCGGGCGGAAGAGGGAGAAGGTAGAGAAGGTAGCCAACGCAACCCCTGTCAATGCCCAACCCATAGTCGCATAATACTCCTGGGTGAAGATGATAGTCGATCATCCAAGAGGGATTGGACGGCGGACCACCCTATCTGTTTTTTGACTAACACATGACATCAAAACTTGTGGAAAGGTGGAGTAGACTCCAAACTGAAATTGTCCAAAATAGTCCTGGGATGAAGGCCACTTTATAGAATGCCCAGGAGGAAAGCGTGGAGCTCGAACATTATATGCCCTAACCAAGAAGCCAGTAAACATCATGGTGTTTTTATGTGAACATCTCAGATGACTGAGAAATACAGCTGGCTCAATGTGCCCTTGCTGCAGGCTTCTCTGAGATGTCTGCAACCCCGGTTCCAAAAACTATGGTGAGACCTGGAAAGAAAACCGGTTTCGGGGGTAAAAAGCCCTGCATGTGGAATGGAAGAAAGAGGCCTCCTTGCGTCAAAGTGGGGTGGGCCTCGTCCGTAGACAAGGCATGTATATCTGAAACCCCAATGCCAAAACCCACTGCCACTAGGAAGTTCCAGAAAGACTAAGCT
>JAMKCH010055021.1:0-10077 GCA_023653785.1 Ophioderma brevispina | reverse complement strand
TTTGGTGACTTAAAATCAATATAACATTCAAATGTGATGAGTACCATTTCTTAGATTGCCAAAAGTGATTTGGAGGGAGTGTCCACAATGATGGTCAGTTTCAAGGATTCTGCCTCAATAAAAGCACGCTCTCCTGATATTTGCATTAAAATACAAACCTATTGAATCATTCTGAAATTTTACAGTCTGAAACGGTCTCGTAATTTGCCGAATGCAGAAGGCAGAAAAGTGCAGAGGTTTTGTGTGGAGTGTCAACACTATTTTGAGTTACGAGGCATTCAGTACTTGGTCCAATTTACTTGATAGCCTGATCACAACGTCTCAAGTATCAATGCAATGTATAGTATATTAATTAGGAGTTGCTGACAGTTTTCACTCAATGTTAAGCAACCCAGAGTATGCACCAAGTGTTCAATGTGAGGGAGACCCAGAGGAGAGCAATGAAAGGGATTTGGTTATTATCAGATGTGAGTCTGTATATTAAAATTGTATAGTTTTGAGGGTTGAAAAATGTGTGGATAGAAGACAGTCAGTGTGCAATGTGTAAGGTACTGCCTTTTTATTCATGTGTGTAGAAAATTCGTTTAACCGTTTTGGATAGAGGGAGGAATATATGGGGGCTAGGGAAAATTGGAATTGTTGGTCTTTGTAAGTCTTTTCAAGGTCTGAAAGGATGTATTGTTTTTTTCTTTTGCTGTATGTCAGATGTATTTTATGTGTTATGGGGACTGGGGTTGCACCGCGCGGGAGGTAATATAGCCCCTTGCTTTATTTGGGAGTCTTCATATCAAGTTTGAGTACTAGCACACACAAGTGGGCAGACAAGACACACGACACACCAACCAACCAAGCAACCATCTCCACACAGGCACAAAACATGCAGACTTAAAACAGGCAAGCACTCGGAATTAAGGGCTAATAGGCCTACTACAAGGATAAAATGATGAACCAAAAATCATTTTCACTTAAAAGGGTCACATTTCCGTTTTTTTGTGAAAAGGTAAAAATTAAAGAACCTTCTGACAAGACAGTCCCTTTTTGGTGACGAGTGTCAAAGGTAGAAAAACGGGACCATCTTAGGGGATAAGGTCTATTTTACCAACTTGGAGACCAGGATAACAAGGCATTCAATTTCTTAGCCGAGAGGAAGGACGTTTTTTATTAAGATGTAAGCCCAGGGATGTAAGTGGTTATGGTGTCTTTTGGGCGGCGTGTGGTCTCTGTAATTTGCGACACACACACACACACACACACAATCCATACACACACACACACACACACACACACACACTTGCCAATTTCATGGTGAAAATTTGAAATTGTGAAGCCCTACCACTACCAAGCCTCTATCCAGCTCCATAACCCGGCTCCCTCAGTCCAGCTTTGAGAGTAAATTGAGATTAAGTGGCAGCTATTGTGAACATGATGATCGGTAACCTCACAACTGAGTAAGGGTGCAACGAGCATTTTGAGGCACCCAAATGTGTTCATAATAGTAATTTATATAGATTAGACAATCAATACATTTCTTACCTTTTGTATTAGGCAACAGAAATATCTTATAAAGAGAAAAAGTGATTTTGAGTTGCTTATATTTGCAATATAAAACATCGGCTAAATTTGTATCTGCTCCTATACGAAATTAGGAAATTTCACATTTTTGGTACCAAAGAAACATTTCGAGCTTAATCATTTAGATGGGGATAGGTGCGATGTCTCGGAAAGCTGGACATCATGCCAAAATCAATACTTGATGTTTTACGGACACCTGATTGTGAAATATCTAGTTGACCTTGAAAGATTTGAAGAGAGGTAGTGTGAACTGTACAGCTTAATGTGTGCCATGCATTGAGGGCTGGATAGCCCGACAAAAAGAAAAATGGTATGACTTAGACACACACACTCTCACTCAACACTGCCATACACAAACTAAGCCTGTTCATACACTCTAAGGTCCACAACTGAGAAATAAAGCTCTAGCTTATATTAATGATTTTACATGTGAGAGGACCAGGGGAGGAGTAGTGGTAAAAAGTCGTAAATCCACAGCCCACTACAAGCATGCATAGCCCTAGTCTAGATGAAATTCTGGGACAACCTTAATTTGTGTTTATCCTAAGAAAAGCATTAAAAAATGTTCATTTTGGTTGAATCTCTCACAGCGACACTTACAGTATTACAAACAATTTAAGCATACTGTTACATTCCAAGGTGGAGATTTAGCCAAATTCTAGTTTAATACCCATAGTGAATAAACCTATCTCCAGTCCACATCACACAACCTTATCAATAGGCAAGGCAATTACAATTCTGTGGCAGATTTACGACGTTGGTTGATAGTTTGGGACCGCCAGTAAGGGGTTCAATTGCCAGTCATGAACCTTCTATACCCTTCCACAGGAGACTTCAAACTCAGTGTGCCAGGGCATGTTCATATTTTATTACTCAAGAATTGTGCTCAGGCTGGCACTAACTTAATGCCAATAAAAGAGTTCTAACTCATGTGGGACTGCTCGCAACTGAGACTCTGCATTTTCTGCATTTGCATTCTGCAATTACAGAGACCGGCTGATAAGATGTTAACAAGCACATCTGTTGTTATCTAACTTGCCTGCCTGCACACAGGTGGTTACCACGGGCAACCAGTCCCTCCGAGACCACCCAAGATTGCTCCTTGACACTCCATTTACCATTCATCGGTGTAGGTTTCATTGATCAGAACAAGGACCTTAAGAATTCTAAGGTCAAGTTCAGTCTATAGGAATTAGGCGACGAAAATAAAAAACCATGTTTTACCGGCCCGACCGACCCTGATTTTCAGTTTTGACAGAATTTTTTTTTGGTTTCCAAAAATCATATAAAATCAGCCTGTGTTTAGCCCAAATTTATCAATTTTGGCAAATTTAAAAAAAAATGTTTGTAACAGTTTCATTCTTTCTTGTTTTTCAGATTTTGGGACTATTTAGGCCAATTTTGGGCTCCAGAAAGAAAAAAAAATTTAAAAAGAAAAAAATTCGCCCGACCGACCGACCCTACTCGAAAGTCGCTCGCCCGTAAAAACCAGGGTTTTTTTTTTCATCGCCTTATGGGTCATTATACATGTAATGTTGTTGATATGGATGATGATCTGGCAAACGGTGTCTTACATCTCTTATTAGGGGATGTGATGTCTTGGCAAGATCTTATGGTTTTACTACTCATCAAAATTCAATGATTTGTAAATCCGTGTTGTTCCTAATAAACGCCCCTGCTCTAATAAATGCCCCCCCCTACGATTTTTGGATAAAAAACAATTCAAGAAAATGAGTTAGGCTTCACCTAAATCACATGATTTTAATGGCCGGACTGTAGTAATGGTATCATAATCGCTGTTGTCATCAATACTTTCTACCAAAGTACAAGTGATGTTCGTGGAGTTCATGTGTATAACGACATTCTGGACCCCCAGTAAATCTTTTACAAACTGTGTAAGGTGATTTTTGTGGGTTTTTGCTTTACCATTGTGACTGTAATAAACGCCCCCTCTTTTGACAAATGCACGCCCCGGGGCGTTTCTTAGGAACAATACGGTATTGCGGTTGCCAGATGTGCACAGAGAAAGCTAGCTGAAGCTGTGCACCCCTGGGGTTGGAGGGGGGCTAAAAGAAAAGGAGGAGAAAAGGTGTATTTATCTGGGAGCCCCACCCCCCCCCGACTAAGTGCATGTTAAAAGGCTGACTCGGACCATTTCCTGATGAGGGCCACACTAAATTTCAATCAAATGGTTTTTTTTTTGCATAAATAAATAATGGCTGTCCTATAACTCTCACGGGACTAATCATTGTGTGAAATACCTAAGACAAAACCGAAGGCCTTCATATAGAAATTAACAAGAAAGGAGGAACAAGTAATATTTATCTGGGGAGCTACGCCTCCTGGAGATGACCTTTCTCAGGATATCTAGGGAACCAAAAGCAAAAATAAAAGGCCTCGACAACCTCTCTATAATCAGTTAACATGAAAGTTCATCTGTGTGGTAGTAACCAATTAGTTTTTAAACTTTGATTTATTGACAAAGTTTGAGTTGATCAGCCACGGAAAATGCAGGTAACCCAATTGTTTGGTATGCGATCAAAAGTTCAACAACAATTTAAAGGGCATGATCTTTGCAACTCAGTATAACAGGGTACACTGGCATGACCACACTGTGAAAGAAAGTGTGAAAAAGAAGTGTTTTTGTGATGGATGTATAACACATGAACAATTACATGGTTTAGGGGTCCAAGATGTTAATTCAAGAAAAAGGGTCATTTAAAAAATCAAGTAACCATTTCAACCCTGGATAGAAAAAATACAAAAGCCATCTCAAAAGCCACTGCTTTAAGGACTGGTATGAGACAATTTATACTTTAACCATTGGTTTCTATTGGACAAAAAATCACAAATTTAATTAAAAAAATGTAATTATGGTCACCTAAACCTTCTAAGGTGTTTTTGGGAGTATTCTGATCTTAAATTGTTTGGAAATTTGCAACCTACTTGATGATTTTGCCCCAATTGAAAGTGCCAGTGTACAACCTACTTCTAACTTCTTTAGGCGTGTTTGGAAACATACCTTCATGCATTCATCTGCCATTATATTTCAGTTTCCTCAGGGTTGTTTTGCAGTAGAATGATTCACTATTTTGAATATTTGCAGAACCATTTGACTATTGTACAAAACACCTTACAAGTAACATACTTAATGCCCACATCGATAACAAAATACAATGATTTTGTAAAAGTAAAAAATGAGTTATTTTATGATACGATAATACTGAAATACCCTCCCCTGGTTTTGAAAGTAGGGCATGTATTAAATAAGCCTGCAAACAGGACTGTCATTGTTTATAGGACTATAGTCAAGGGGAAAAATAAATCCGTATGATTTCCCAAATGCTTTGATACTGGAATCTATAACTCACATGACCATATACATTGATAACTTTGTAATGGGAAACCTGTAATTAGAATGCCCAATATTTTCGAAGTGGTTACTTAGCCGTTATACGGCTATTAGTAGGTGCAAAAATTTATATCTGTATACCAGTACAGCTTCGCCATTTTATCTGAAATGAAAACTGAACATGATCCCTTGTCATATGGATTTGGGTTAGTGTTAGGGTTTAATGTTGGGTTGGGTTTAGTACTTTAGTGTTAGGGTCCTCCGTATTTCATTAGGGGTCCATATTCCGTAACCAGTGCGATTGCAGCTGATCATTTAAAATCCATACAATTACCTATTAGCTGATTTCCCCAAGGACAGGCGTATTTGACCATATACGGCTACATATTTTTTCCCCCTTTCTGCCGATATATAAGCCTACATTAGGGCTATAATCGGATTCACTAGGACGGCTATTTGACTGTATACGGCTACAGGACAGGCTATTTGACCAAATACCGCTACATAATTCTGCCGCTATGTACCCGTATACGGCTACTAAAACCACTACCTACCATAAGGCTTTCACTTTCAATGCATCATACTGAAAGGGGGACAACCCGAACACTAATTAGTGTGATGGCTGTTTTTCCTGATGACCCTTTTCTTGAGCTTCAAATCTGCCCTGTGTTCACCACTCTATATTGGGCTGGCACTGCTCTTGTAGACATGGGGAATGTTCCTAAGAAGGTCTTTATTTAAAGATTTGGTGATGAACATTATTAACAAACCTCAAAAAGCATAATTTACAGGCACACGGCCAGCCCCATGGTTTGCATTGTGACAACTGGCCAGTGCGGTAGGTTGCTGCAAAAATGTCCTGGCAAAAAGAATCCCAGCCACAGAGCAGGCACGAAAGGACTAATTTAGCAATAATGTCTATTTTTCTATTCCAATTTAACCTCCAAAAGTTTTTCCCAAGGCGCACTTTCCTTTTCTTTTCTATTTTCTCCACCCCCCGTCAACAGCCTCGCTGGTCTATCCCCCCTCTAAATTTGAAACCAAATTTATCACCTAAGTGTCCCTAAAAATCGGAAGTTTTTGATTTTTGCCCTGCTGTAAAAGCTAGCATCAAAATATCCCCATCTGAAAGGATAAGCTGAAAATGTTTCTTTTTGTACAAAAATTGTGATATTTCTAATTTCGTGTAGGAGCAAATCCAATTCAGCCTAGAGTTTTACATTGAATATAAGCAATTCAATCTCCTTTTTTCTGTAGCATAAATACCAAGTAAGAATCTAATGAGTGTCTAATCTATTTGAAATTTACTTAATAATGATACATATTTGGGTGCTTTCCAAAACAATTTTCTCGTTGCACCTTAAGAAATCACTTTTAGAGGATGAATCAAATCAGCCTACAAGATTGAATACTTATAGATATTAGCATCATTATATGCCTTGATGGCCTAATCGGTACACTTCGGTGGTCATTTGAGTCGCGAGGTCACTGGGATAGAAAACTGGAAGTGATTACAGTGTTAAACAAACTCAATGATGTATAATGTCAAAGCAGAGCATAAGGGCCTCGAAAAAGCGATGAAAGTTGATTTCAAGTGTTCAGGTTTAGATTGTAAAGGCAAGGTATTTTTGGGTCATGGAATCTGTGTTTGGTAGCAACAATCCGCTCCAACATGTGTTTTTCCTTTTTGATACTCAATCTCCTGCATTACCTCCTTGTGAAGAATTGATTTGTGGTAATTAATTTCCTTGAGTGAAGTCGCTTGAGAAGTTTGTGAAAATAAATTGATGTCAAAATTAGCTGTTTTTAGAGTATGTTGGATGTGAGTAGTAATTGTGCATTCAGTGCATGGCTTAAGTCCTCAATTTGTTGCTTTGGTTGGTCACTCAGATCAGTTCACTGACATTAAGTGTACATGCAGGGAAACTGACCCATTTTATCCTCTATGGTTGTCCAACAAAAAGTTACTAAAAGTGACCCAGAAGACAAAAGAGGCTCCAAACACGTTTATCTGAATTGCGAGGGGCTTCTAAGAAATCGAAAGTTGACTTTTTGTGATGGCACATTAAATTACCCACGTATTTATCTTCCTTTGCTTCACACCACTGTGGTCCCCAGGTTCGACTCTTGGTGGGCCTGCAATTATGTCATGTGCATTTGGTTTCCGTCCATCACTCGGCTCACAGGCTTCTCCGGTACTCCGGAATCACACAGCATGGGGGATCTCCCCATTTTTTGTTCTCACTCCCTATCCCCTCCCCCCCCCTCCGAAGAAACATTAAGCGCGGTTTTTTGCAACACTCAGTGATTTTAAGTTAAAACTCAGAAAATCTTTGAAAAATCACAATTTTAAAACAATTTGGTTAAAAATCACAAAATTGTTGATGTTCCCCAAATTTTTTTTACTTTTCCCCTTTCAATTTCACTTTTTCCCCGTTTTTTACCCCTCCCCCAGATGTGCTAACCAACCCCCTGAAGTATTTGATCAAATGTTGGAAAGGCACTAGCATTTATTTACGTTTGGGGGAGAGGCCTGGATCATGAAGCCCCCTTAAAAACCAGACTTTTTTTTCGAATGACACTTGCAAACCTGTATAGTTTGTGTATCCCACATACAATGCCTAAATTGCTTCCATATCTTTGTACCCGGCAGCTGAACCACATCAATCTGTGACATATCGCTGCTATCGATGATTTGGCCCCATCTAAATGATCCTTCCATGTCTTCAAATTTCATATTTTGTATTGCTCCTTTCCCAAATCATGAAAACCCAAGTTAACCATTCAATTTGACTTCCAGCGTGCCAGTAGCATCGTTTATTCTTTTGTCCAAATCTTCCATGTTTGAATAACAAATACCTCCAAAATAAAATACAAATTATGATAATAATTGATTACGTCTGTCTGCAGAGCTAGCACTGATATCCAAATAAATGGATTAGATAATGTTACAGTTCCAATTTCCCCGACTAGTGATAAAAAAACAACAGGAAAATGTCAAATAGTTTCAGATTCGTAAGTAAAATCGGTGTATGGGTTCTCGGTTTATATATCCTTATACGGGTCATTACAGAGAAATGTACCATGTATGTGGCGTATACCTGGCATTGTGCATTTGCCTGTAGGTTGGCCTTGTGTGGAATTTCCCTCTGACATTTTGAGCACTGTGTTTACGCGTCACGTTTTCCCATGTTAATGACACATTTATGGTCTGTAATTTTGGGTTTTTAATGCTTATGGAACAGGTGATGTTAATACATTGGCACAAAAAGTATCTTGGCATGTTTTTCATCAGATATTGTGGACAAAGTCCCGATAATGTTGAAGTTTCAAATTAAGACATTTTGTTGTCTAGGTCTTTGCTCTTGGCCTGTAATAAAAAACATGTACAAATGGCTGAGTACGGAATGCCCAAAATACACAAACCTCGCAAACCTAAAAGGTTACACTTTATGGAGTTTTCAATGGGCATTGCAGGGTAATGCGACACGACACGTGTGACGCATCTCATTACAAGTGGGCTTTCTCGATCTCGGCTCTTCGGTCTGAAACGCCTCTTTGTGTAAAATGAATACACACAGATTCTTGTCAGAGGGTGTTTTGAATCATCCCACAATGCATTGCCATGTGCCTATACTGTATCTGTACAAATCACATATCAGTACTTAAGGATAAAAAGTGTGTTCAATAGTTTTAAGAACCACAGACATTTCACGATCAGCCAAAAAAATTCGCAAGTACTACCACGCGTAGTGGCTAAAAAGGATCACAATACCTTATTGAGTTGAAATTTCCCAAAACTGGTGCTTTGTGGGATATGACCTTCAATCCACCCTCTGGATCCTTGTGGTGTCCACACCACCATCTCTTAGTAATGAAAATCCAGATGATGGGAAGAGAGCCAATGTGGTTCCTATTTACAAATCTGGTCAATAGCCAATATTCCTAAATTATAGACCCATTTCATTGTGCTCAGGGGGGGGGGGGGTGGTTGGCAAGTACGGAGAGGGTGTTACAGGTCAAATTGTAAAGTTTTCCGGCTGTAGGCCTATTTCCTCAATCAGCAACATGCTTGTTTCTGGCAGGTCATGTACCACCCTCCTCAGTGTCAGTTTGCCACCACTGTGCCGCAACTTCTTGCATGAGAGATCTCCCCCTGATGTCGATGTCATCCTTTTAGGATTGGAGTAAGGCTTTCGACAAGGTTAGTCATCTCCATTCTCCTCTCAAAATTGCATAATACTGGTATTTGTGGGCCTTTATGGCATATGGAATTTTCTCTTTCTTACTAATCGCTTCCAAAGAGTTCAGTTTATGGGGGCATCTTCTGATTGGATTCCTGTTCAATCAGGAGTTTCCACAGGCCTCTGTTTTAGTCCCTTTATGTTTAATTTGTTTGTTTAATATTGGCCTAATTATCGTTAGTTTCTTTCTCTTAAATCAATATGCTGATGACACCATCCTCTATAGCCTATCCGCATCAAAGACGACATGGACATCAGCAGTCTGATCTTAATAATATTTTATCTTTGGGGTGTCCAATCAACAAATGTCTCCTCGAACTCGGATAAATGGTAAAGCTTGAGACTGAGCAGAATAGGGGTTCTAGAGTCCTCATATCCTTCCCCTAGCAAAATTCAAACATACCTTGGATGTTGTGCAATCATTCAAATATTTGGGCGTTATTATTTCTTCAAATTTGAAATGTGGGGACCATGTTAAATACTTTACATCTAGAACCTGCGACGCTTACTTGTTTTTTATTAGGCGTCTTTTTCGTTGTAATAACGCCGATGTTTTAGTTAAATTTAGACATCTCTTTGTGCGTCTATGTTAGAATATGGTATCCTGCTGGGATGCGCATATCAATCAGCCATATCAGGGATATTGAAAACATTCAAAAGAGACTTGCCCCGTTCTTGCATTCCTGCACCCAGATCGGGATAAGACATTATGACTCGCGTCTTGAACAGTTGGGTCTCAGTCTCTTGGCAAATGCATATTTATTCTTGCCATCGCTTATCCTATTAAGTGTCTTATTGTGCGTGTAATGATGTTGATCCTTTTAGTTATATCTCCATTAATCACGCCATGCAGGACACTCTTAAAATTTTCATCATACTTATAGCTAGGACTGACAGTTTTTAAGTAGC
>JAMKCH010055020.1:0-10048 GCA_023653785.1 Ophioderma brevispina | reverse complement strand
GGAATTCTGCTATACGAGCTTCAAGCATTTGAATTCTGCGATACGAGCATTGGAATTCTGCGCTACGAGCATTTGAATTATGCTATAGACATACGAGCCATTTGAAGTCGGCGCTACAGCATTGAATCTGCGCTACGAGGCATTTGAATTCTGCGCTTCGAGCATTTCAATTCTGCGCTACGAACAATTGAATTCTGCTATACGAGCAACGCGCATTTGAATTTGCGTACGAGCATGTTGATTGAATTCTGCTACGGCCTGTTCGAGGACGACCTGCACGGTTTCGACTTTGAATTATTGAACCCTGATATTCCCTCATAGAGCGCGCCTATGGACAGATTGTGGGGTCGGAAATGTGATCGCAGAAGTTCAAAGTTCACTCGTATCGAAAACGAAATTTATTGTAAAATCTAAATAAGTTTTAAAAAATAATCCCAAAAAACAAGCTCTGGGAAAACAAATTAATAAAACGGTAATTCCTAGCAAAAAAACCTAGTGTAAACCCTCTACGTTAATTAAAAAAATTTACATGATGGACCATACTGGTAACATTAATATAACAATAATGCTAAAGACACTTCAATGAGTTTAAGCTTACTTCACCATTATAGGTAGAAAACACTCTTGCTTCTAAATTCTATGAAAAATGTACATTTTGTTACAAATATGACAATAATGTAAGAGAGCAGACCTAAATCATTTTTAAATTTACCCATTGGGATCAATGATGATGATATTTTAAAAGGTATTAGTGAACTATCACCTAATAAAGCAGCTGGATAGAGATTATATAAACACCTCACTTTAAAAATTGGCCTCACCCCTATATTTGTCATTCTCGATCATATTTATGTAAATCTGTCACTTTCAACATCAATTTTTCCAACAGATTGGAAAAAATGATAAGGTGACACTATTTTTAAGTCTGGGTGATTGCAGTAATGGTAGAAATATTATAGGACCTCATTTAAGGATTATCTGTAGTATCAAAGATTCTGAAAATGGTTCATAATCAATTGTATAATTTCCTAACATCACATGATATTAAGTGAGTGACCAATCTGCTTTTCGAGCCAATCATTCAATGCTACCACTTTACTGTGACTTTAATGATTATGTACTCAAGAACATTGATAAAGGCTTTGCAATTGGAGTTATCTTTTTAGATTTGAAAAAGCATTTAATACAGTGAACCATGAACTTTTATCAAGAAGAAAACTACTGATTATGGTATTCAAAAAAATAATGAGATGAAATGGTTCCAATTCATATTTAAGTCATAGTAAAAACAGGGTTGGTTTGTATTGATTCGTACTATCAGATTTTAAACACGTCGATATAGGGCTTCCACAGGACGATAGTTTAGGTCCCTTACTCTTCCTGATTTACATAAATCACTCCCAAGCTCTGTTAATTGCTAAAAGTAATTATGTATGCAGAGATACATTCTTTATGTAAATCTAAGGATCCAGATAATTTGGAAAAATGATCTTAATAACAACACCCTAAAGGTGATTGCTAACGGGTTCTCTGAAAATGAATAACTTTATTAAAGATTAAAAAAGACACCAAGTATATGGTTTTTGGTTCACCTCACATTGTAAGTAAATTAGGATATTAGTGTTTAAAAGATGGTGATAAGTTCTTTGAGCATGTTCCAAGAATTTCAAAATACTCGGTGTTACTTTTAGATCATCAACTTTCGATGGACCCCACTAGTCAATTACCATTAATGCAAAAGGTTTCAAAGAAAATTGGAATTATTAGACGTGTTAAATGTTTGTTACCTCAAAGTATTCTTGTTCATGCTTAAGGTAATGCATTGGTGGTGCCTCATTTTGAGTATTTGTAAGGTGCAGTGTTTGGACAAACAGTTCTAAAACCAATTAGCATCTCTGCAAATCCAGCACCAATAAGCTTGCCCGGATCATAGAAGTGTGATAATCTACACCCAATGATGGACATGTAAATGAGCTTTGCTGGTCTATACTTCACAAACGATGGGATCTTGTATGTACTGTTGTATTTTCAAATTTTGGTTTTTTTTTAAAACAAATCTTGCACCTACTTACCTTGCATCTAATTTTATTATACATCATCCAGCATTCAGTATCCTACAAGATATCAGGAAAGTTGCTCCTTAACTATTCCTAAGTATAAACTACAAATCAGGATTACGTATTTTCATTACCTTCTGTTACAAATTTGGAATTGTATCCCATTCTGATATAGTACCAATATTCTCAGACCTGTTGTCAAATCATATATGAAACAAATTATGTAATTTCCTTTTGTCATATCTCTTTTTAATTGTGAAGGGTTTAGGCAATGGTATTTCAGTGATTTGTTGTTGCAGATCATTCAAAACCTGTAACCAAAAAGTGTATAACTTAAACAGTGGGCCTCAGGGAGAGCAGTACTTAAATACTGATGAGGCCTATATGTATAAATAAAAATGTAAATAAATAGATAAATAAATAGATATAGGTCACATTTCATGAACAGCAGCTGGGGATGGGGCGCGCGCATGTATCAACGCATCTGCATCGCATAAGCATAAGCCCGATTTTCTAAGTCTTAACTGTTTAAAGGACACGAGGTCATTTCCAGACAGAAGCGTCCCCAATTTCTTTCGAAACCTTCTTTGTATTTAGAATGCTATCCAATGTATTAGATCAAGCCCCTAAGTGAATAAGCCGATACGCCGTCTTCATCCTCTAACTTCCTTTTCGAAAATGACTACCAACCTCACGATCACCGCAAAAAAGAATAGTGTTGTGTGTTTTCTGTTAGATCTGGGGACAATTCCCCCTAAAACAGGGCAGGGGTCGGCTCCGCTGATTTTTTGAAAAGTGAAACAAAATGCATTTCGGGGAGGTTAAGGAAATAATCAGATGATTGAAAATTCTTCTTTAGTGTCTTTCACGACAGAAAATCTCCTGTCACGTTAAGATTTTTGTATGAATTTCTCGCCAGAAATTGTATTATCTGCTCACATCTTCTGTAGGTTTTTTTGTTTTTCATATCACCGAGGGTAGTCTTCTTGTCTTATAGTTGTCAACATGACTTTATTGCTGTTCAATTTGTTCAACCCCATGGTGGTAATAAATGTGTTGGTTTCATATTCAGTACCATCGACAATGATTTCCCATTGTTTTCTGCTGCCTATTATAGCAACTTCACGCCATTGCGATCTTTAAGTCGATTCCATGGACTAACACCACATTGAGTCTAATGAAGTAATTACTCTTACTTTGTTCCTTTCAAGTTAGCGTATTAAAAGCTGTTTACATCACATATTACTTGTATTCATATATGATCAATTTCAACTCAGAGTGGTTTTCGCGCCCATGTTGTAAACTTTAAATCGTTGTTAATGTTTTATTGTAATCGAGATGGAACACAGTAGGCAAGCTGGGCATATTTAATCATTTATGTCAATCGAGATGGTCTATACACTTACAATTGTCCTTTGCAGCGGAGATTATGCCACTACGTTTAAATCTATAACATGATTATTGAAACAAAAAAATCATATATGAAGTTTTTGGTCCGTGTCATATTCCCATATTTTAGTGGTAACACACTGTCGTCAAAATTTTGAATGAATTTAATAAATAAATATAGAAATGGTCATTGTAAGTTTTAAGGTTTTCAATTCCCACATTGACGCCATGTCATTAAAAGCAAAGCTAAATGGAGACTCGTATGGTCCAAGATTATGTATTTCTCATACGTTAATTTACACTTACGTGATGATTTCATAATGAATTTGTAAATTCCACTAAAAATATTGGGTAATTATTTATGTTTTTGAAGATATCTAAAGGCATATCACAGCTTGAATTTAAAACATTGTAACGACCAAAGATGCCAGAGTATACCAACGTGCTCAACTTGCCCTTGAAAAATATATCATGGGTTCTTCCCCATATTATTGTTTTAGCCAAACTATCAGTCTTTACTTTAAATTTTGCCATTGTGTTGACAATTTTGAAACCACTGTGGACGCCATTTTGGATTTGAGAGTAGATTAGCCACCGATTTTCAACGGAGAGTTTTCCTCAATTTAACCAAATTTGATTACTCACAAGTTTCGAGGTTTCAAATGATCAAATGTTATTACAAATAGCATTTTAATGGATCCAAGATGGGTCGACCATCTGGGTGTGGTGTAGAGGGTGCATGGATCCTTTCCTTCCAGCTTGACTAATCTCTGTAGAGTAATGTTAATTAGAATAATTTCTTATACTTTAATACATTATAAACTGTTTTATCCGTAACTAAGGAAATATTGTTTACCTAGCATCTACTTAAGTCTTTTGCTGTTGACAATTATTCCAGATTGAATTTTTATATGACTGGGTAAAGTTATAGATTAATACTATGTTGGAACTAATTTAATGCAGGCAATCTTCCGTACCGTTTTCTAATCAATTTTTTTTTTGCCTCAAATTACGTCGCCTAAAAACTGAAACTGCGTTGTGGACAATTGGCTTTAATGTTATGTTCATATGAAAAGTTGCAAATTAATTAAGGTATATATAATCATTTAATAAAAGAAATAGTTCGCAGGCATCCATGTTCTGGTTTGTAGGAGTTTTAGAGAACTATAAGTTCCTAGCAACCGTTGCTAGCTATATACAGTTCACCTTGGCTCCAAACCCTTTAAAAGTTTGAGAATGTTGTGTTGACCATTTGTGTAAAGTTATGCATTTAATCACAATCTGAGCAATTTCTTTTCCTCTTTCGCCTTGACTTTTGATTTTGCGATGTGAGAGCTAATTAGTTTTAACACGGTGCTTCACAGCCTTTACATTCATTTGTTTATCCGCAACAGACTGATCCTGGATGGTTTCGAATTGTATTTGCGTAACATGATCTACGACAAATATCCAAGAACGTGGCATTTGACCCAGAGCCGTTCCACATCTGACAGATATCTGTGGTGTTGTATTTTTGGCGAGGCATCGGCAAGTTTGCGGTTACCGTCGTTTCAAAAGATTTTATGATGTACGTCTGCGTGTGTGTCCAGATAGGTCAAGTGATATATTGATTTGTCCGAAGGTTCTTCAGAGAAAAAATCGGAAGCCGCAAATTGGATTTACAAAGAATCCAATATTGACAGCTATTCTAAGCGAGTTTTGAGTCTGGATACTGTGAGTTTTGCGTTTCTGTGACAGAATCATCTACAATAACTTTTCTGCAATCGAGTTGTCGGAATTGGACACATTAATATTCTTGTTTAATATTTCATATTATCATTGTATACAATGAGCGCCGTAATCAACATTTTAATGCAGTCTTTCGTTTCAGAAAGTACGGTGTGACCTTGACGCTCTACTTTATCACTCTAGAGATGAACACACCTTACTTACTACTATTTCTCTCAAACCATGCTTATATTTTTCCAAATGGAATCAATAGACTAGGTCTGGTCACCTTTAGGACATTAAACTCCATGGCAAATTCCGACAACTCGATTGCCAAAATTCTTGCAGAACAACTTACTGGATCAAATGACGGGATGAGGATCCGGTGCAACCTCTTGAAAATACCACACACATCTGATCACATTGTAATCCAACATCATCCTTACCGGAAATGCACGATTTTGGTTCAGAATGGGAATCAATGAAATCTAGACAGCTCGTCATACCTTAAGATCCATCCAAGGGATGCATGGACAGAGTAAAAATGGTCCATGTGTTCAACAGCTCATAACTTTTTAAGGTGTGTCTTGACCGATTTGAAGGATTGCAAAGTTTTCCATCTTGATAGATTAGCCTCAACCAAAACTCCTATCTGTAAAGTTTTCGCGCCGATATTTCAAAATCCGTTTGATGTGAGACCTAAAACGTAATTTTGTAAGCCCTATAGAGTACTGTATAAAATTAAAAGTGGTCGAGCCCAAAATTGGGGCACATTTTCGCTTATACTTCCAACCAAACACCCTTTGGCTTCTAAGATTTCACAGGTAAATGAAAAAATATAGCTTTCTTCTGACAACCAAAAGGTTTTACCACTTCCGGTAAATCTGGGGCCTTCTGGGGACGAGTCTATTAACGATCGGCCATGGACCTTAAGTACGCAAGGGAAATGATAATCATTTTTTAATTGATAATAAACTTATTAATGACAATTTACATCATTACTTAATTAAGATGCTGCATTCCTAAACCTTTTACAATATAGGGTTTCCTTTTTTCTTACTCACCCTGTAATTGGTTGAAAGTACACATCAACTGATTGACGAATCTCAATAGTTTTTCACAGCGACAGCGACTGGTAAAGTTTATGTCTCTAGGGTTTTTTCCGTATGTTTACATCCAACAGAGCTCTTGGATCCGACGCGTTATTGGGAAACCTGGAATTTTGGTTGACTTCAGCAGGGGACTTAAAAGACTCTGAGCCTTTGGTCTTTAGAAAGATCGAAAAACCTCAGAGATATTTTTCCAGTTTCTTGGTCTTGTATTCTAGCTGTGTATCACAAGAAATGTTATATATTTTATTTATAATTATCCGTTTACGCATTGTAGCCTGATTCGCTAACAGCTGATCAACACGGGCCCTCCCATCATTGCACATATGATAATATACAAAGTTAAAATACACCCCATCAAATAATATTACTGATCTTTCAAATCGTGGATCCCTGGGTTTTCCTACCGGAAATATTTTTACCGAATTCCTATCCCACAATGAACGCCAACGATGTAACGAGTAAGATAAAATAAAATAGCGCATATTATATCGTCGCTGGGCCAGGAAAAATTTCATTAAAAAGTATTTGAAAGGTCCAAAAATGCAAACCTCATGACAAAACCCAACCTATTGTCCAGTTTTTGGTCAAATCAAGTTGGTGGAAAGGATGATATGATTTTTAAAGAAGTACGTAAGATCTATTTAAAGTATTTTTGCGAATACTTTGCAAAACGACAATATCGCGAAACGGGTCGTTTTGTCAGTGTTCCGAAAATGCCTATGAAGGTTTTGCTCTAGAGGTCCAAATGCACATATGAGGTTTTGCCTGCCCAACGACGATATTCTGATGGTGTTTTGTGTCATACGGTCATTTTCTGTCATAACTGTGCGAAAACCGTTTGTTGTACATCAATGTTTACCAGTAACGAGTACTCTTTGGATTGCCTTGTAATTTTGCGCCACAAAATCTGCGCGTAGTTTAAAGGAAGCGCACTAAACCGCGAGCGGGGCATGAGTAGATGCTATCTTCTCGTACACCGTTGGTGCATTGTGGGATATTAATTTCGGTAAAAAATGATTCCGGTAAGGAAACCCAGCATCCCCGTTTCGCGCAACTTCAAGAAGCTTATTCAATGCACACGCTTATAAGTTTTTGAAAGTGAACTGAATGGCCTTTTGTGAACTGGGTAAGAGGACTATCAAAAAACCTTTTATCCAAAATAACCTTATTTGTTTCACATGTTGTTTTAAAACGTGTCGTTGATCAATGAAGTTCCATCTGATCATCTATCTATCTCTCTAACGGCCGCAGCCGAGATGCTGTTCACAATGTAGCGCCAAAATGTCCCTGTCCGTCACCAAGCCGGGGACGCCAGACGGATCCCGCCAGAGGTCTCGAGCAATCACACAAGTAGACAAAGGGGCGGACGACCCCGCCTTGGATTGCAACCCCAACGTGACCGGCCGAGACCACTGGATCAATCCGCACGATGACAGTGGACTCGTCAAATCGCGCGGGGCGCCTGGCACAGAAGATGGAACCATCTCCAAATTGTGCCATGGCCCGCGGCCCACGCCAGGACATTGGCCTGCACCCGCACAAGAAGCCCGGTGCAGGTGCCATACAGCCCATCCTGCAGCTCCCTCTTCATGGTCCAGGCCCCAGATCCATACAACAGACATCCCTACACACAAGGACCCAAGAATCCCAGCTTGGTTGATGGAGGACACCAGGATTGCCACAAGTGGTGCAGCCCACGGCGCCCTCCAAGGCCCGTCCCACCGCTCGACAGAAGTCTCTCCTGCGTCAGCCAAACACAGGACCCCAGCCACTCGAAGTCCCCCCCCGACCTCCCCGAGTGTTGGCCACCATCCGCCGTGCAGATAGGACGATGACCACCCGCCTCACCGGGACAGTCACAATTTCAGTTCCCATGGCCATTAAGATGCAGGCCGACCCCGTCTGCAGCATTCCCAAGCGATGCCAGCAGACCTCGTGCACCACACATTCAGACCCAGCCGTCAAGAGCCAGACAATCTTGGGCAGTCAAGGTGCGAGACGCCGACCCCGGGTGACGTCCAGAACGTTTGGGTTTGATGTTGAGTCCCTTGTAGTTCATGTTGTCAAGACTCTGTGTGATGATGTAATCAACCACGACCACAAAGAGACAGGGAGCAAGAGTATCTCCTGGAGGATTCCAGTAGGAGTTGTCAGAACTGCCCCCGTGGGCCCATACATGATCAAATGATTGTTGTTCAAATTTAATGCAACGAAACCTCATATGTTTTTATTAAAATCGGTTTTTTTAACACTTAAAGTGCCCGGGAGGGAGGTCCATAGTATCCAGCATTTGATTTTTTGCGATTTCTGGTACGCAAAGAAATGTTTCAAGGAGTTTTTTGCTAATTGTCTGATTAATATGAAAACGCTTCTCCTGATAATTTAAAAAAAAGGTAAATCCGCCCACGGGCTTCATTAGAAAATAATTAGGGGTGGGTCCTAGGACCCCCCCCCGGGCACTAACGAAGTGAAAAAAAGAAGTAATTTTTACCTAATTAAAAAAATTAAAGTAAATAAAAATTTGGAGATATATTTGCTTAGATATAGACCTTAGGACTTGGCGCGGCAATTAATTAATATTAATTAATACTTTTAAATAAATTTATAGCTGATAGCATCAATTTTTCATTTTGTCATGACCGCGCTCTTAACTGTGAAGTCCGATGGGAAAACCAAAATGGATTTTTTAAAGTTTCTGAGAAAAAGCTACATAAGGGATGGTTATAAATTGGCTAAATTTTACAATCAATGATTATTTAATTGGTTATGACGTAAGTAGATAGATTATATGAAATTATTTTGGTCAAACCCTTTATATTGGATTTGCTTTAGGATGGGCGAAATTGTAATCCCGCGAAACACTCTTTTCGGCGGATAGTGACAATTTCAATTGCCCATAGGTCATAGTCAAAGTTAGGATTCTCATTTTTTCGTGGCGTATGTGGTTTACGTGAACCCCCATTTACTTGTGTTAGTGTCATGATCAAAACTCCCATGGGAAAGTGTTTTTCTGGGTTGGGCCCTAGCAACCCCCGGGCACTAACGGAAGGTTTTTAGCTTGGGCAATTAAGTGTTAAAAGCTGTTGATCCATGAAAGTTTTCTCCGATCCATTCTTTTGGGTTGTAACCATTTTGTGCAAACAATTGTTGAAAAAACGGTTATATTATTAACGTTTTTGAAAAGAAAGAGGGTTTGTTATAACTGTAATCATTTAATCTGCCATAAGTGCACGTTTGAAAAAAATTCTCCACGGAGCGGCCTCCGCCTGTGTCCTAGATTTAACAAGAAAAATCATCCGATACAAGGGATAAACAACTATTATACAGAGTTCCCTTTTAAGCAACGGATGTTGGTTTATCTCACCGGGCAGGAAAGTCAGACATGGTTTTATAGTTGGGACTCCGAAGGCTTATTAATCATTATTAAATTTACCATTATTATTAACTATTATTTATTACAAGAAACATAAATATATCACATGTAGGTCTGTACATAGTGGGACGGCTAAAATAGGTGTGTCAAAAAATCAGAGGACTTAGATTGCAACAGAAAAGTTAGCTGTTTCACATAGAATAATACCTTAAAGCTAAATTCCATGTATAAATTTATATTGGCATGAGAGGGTACTCACAGCAAATGACTTCCTATAAAATTCATATGCAGTAGATTTACATGGAGCGAATTTACCCGGGGGGGACTATTTTTGTAGAATTACCAATAAAAACGTCACTATTTGTCGCATTCGATGACAGCTCTACGTCACTATGTGATGCGGGGGCTGC